>JABRWK010000237.1:53618-79543 GCA_013372445.1 Hypothenemus hampei | reverse complement strand
TATATACATTAGGGTGTCCCTTATTTGGCGATTTTTTTTGGTTTTACGCATACCCGCTAAAAATGTTCTAATTAGTCATAAGTACTCACCTGTGAAATAATAGCTCGATTGGACAACGTTAACCCGTGCCGACTTGAGCTCAAAGTCCTTACAGTGGTCCAAAAACGTAATATTATTCCTGAATAGATCGAATAACTTGCGAACTATGCATTTTAGGAAAAAAAGTTACTCTTCATAAAACCTTTTACATGATCAAATACTGGATATTTAGCAACAAATTCTTAAAATGGACTAGTCGTATACGAGGTGTGACAAAAGTTTGAATCTCGTCCAAGAGTAAAGTACCCTTTTTTTTAATAATATCGCAAATTGTTATTAACAAAAGCTGTTCGGCATTGATAATTACATTCAAATATGTAATCATATTCATTTTATCCCAAAAAACACTTTTTTTCCTAAAATGCGTAGTTCGCAAATTATTCGATCTATTCAGGAATAATATTACGTTTTTGGACCACTGTAAGGACTTTTGAGCTCAAGTCGGCACGTGTTAACGTTGTCCAATCGAGCTATTATTTCACAGGTGAGTACTTATGACTAATTAGAACATATTTAGCGGGTATGCGTAAAACCAAAAAAATCGCCAAATAAGGGACACCCTAATATGCATATACTAATTTCCACTACGAGCAATAGTATGGTAAAATATTATTACAATTAAAGTACGCCTAAAAGTCTTAAAAGAAGAAGAAACTCGTATCTGCTATATGCATTAACAAATCTAAAGATACATTTTTAAGGTTGACATCGCTAACTTAAAAAAATTCAAATTATGTTTTTATGTATCGGTCATAAAAAAACTGCAGTGTGAATTTTACAAAAAGTATCTCACCCTAGTTTAAATCAATTAAATATGTAGAAATCAATTAAAGTAAAAAACAAAATGAAAAATAAGCACTGAGAAACTGAAAGGCGTTCGCGGTGGCATTGAACGTGTATTGAATAAGTCTTTTATGCTGATTTAAATAAAATTGCTTGTCTGCTCATTTAACACTTTTTAATACATTATCTTAAAGATAAAAATTATATTAAAAATTAATATTTGAAATTAGCAAGATAATAAAATGAATTTGTTCAAAGTACGCTTAAACAAACATGTATTTTCAGTCGTTCACTTAACACTTTGACTGCTACGTCATATACAGGGTGTCCGGGGTTTTTGTAGCAGGACTTTAACCACGTATTCTACGCCTAAAAATAATATTGGTTTGCTAGATAAACTATGTTGTTTAAATGCTTTATTACAAAAATACGGGGTGTTGAAATCTTATATTTTTTTCAATTTTTCTTTTATAGCTCCCAAAGTTTTTGAGATATTTAGCTCAAATTTTGAATATAAGTTACTCTTTAGGATCTATATGATTAGATATTACTAGACGATCGTGAAAATCTACAGGGTGATATTTCTTGGAGTTAAGACCCATATAATCTTCCAGAACTTTTTTATAGTTTATATAGCAAACTAATATTATTTTTAGGCGTAGAATACGTGGTTAAAGTCCTGCTACAAAAACCCCGGACACCCTGTATATGTGTAACAGTAAACTTTACAAAAATATTTCGTCAGTTTTAAATAAATGACATATAGTAAAGCTCATCGTAATCGTCATTATTCAAAAATTAATGATGATAACGCTAAATTATATGGGGACTCTAATGTGTGGCCTATACGGAAAGAGTCGCTATACTTGGTTTGGCCTGGCCTTGTAGTTTAATCAAATTTCAAAATATTTAAAAATAAAAAATTATACTGAATAAAACTTTACTAAATTCTGACACTTTTTTGTAGAACAAATAGATTAAAATAGACAGAAATAAAAGAACATACAACTCAAAAACTTAAATAAAAAAATTAATGCGACCTACAAAATGAATAAATGTTAATGTATAGAATGTTAATTAATGAACAAAATTGAAACAATCTAAACTTAACTGTGGATTGTCTGCACATTGGATACAAAAATTAATAATTCTTTTTGCACGCTTCCTAGCTTATTAATACTTACCAAATTTTGTTTATAGGGCATAGTGTCATTTATATGTGAATGACATTAAAATAGAAAAGCAAATAAAGAAATATTCACAAAAAATGTAAATAATGCAATAAAATATTCGATAAACCAATAAACGACGTAAGTTAATTATTGAACTAAATTGACGCTTGGCGAAGTTTTACATCGAAACTTTTTGGTAGTCAATGTGGTAAACTGTTTATAATTTATTTTTGAAGTTTTAAAACAAATAATTTAAAAGAATTAATGGATTATTGGTATTTAAGATTGTGGTAAATAATAATTTTCTTCTCGCTTCTGTTAAAACAAAGGGATATCACTTTGATCATTAAACTCGATGTCAACGCCGCAACGTGGTCAAGTTCAATTGTTTTGCAATATAATAATTTATGTAATAAACTGGCCTTCTTTGCAGTCGCAATATGTTTAATTACCTTAATTCTAGGTTAAATATTAAATTTTATAAAAAATATTACTTACTGCATTTTGAAAATTTTCCTTGATTTTTATCTAAATGGCGTGGCTTTCGTGCGCTTAAAGTCTCAGATACTTTTCTGATCGTTTTTAGAAGCTCTTCTGGATTGTTATTGGCAATGTTGTGATGTCTCACAGGGGTTGTCATAGGGAGTTGGACTAGCTTTTTCTTCATTATGACCATTTTATTCCAAAGTACAAATGAACTCTATTAAGTACAAATACAAAAGATATTAAATCATTAGTATTCGATTGTTATAAGCGTGAGAAAAATTGTTTTTCCAGTTCCTTGACCGGTTTATCGATAATTTCGATTCGAAGGTTCTGTATTTGTAAGTTAACAGGCTTAAATAATTATTTCTTTAATATAATTATCAGGATTAATTAAAACAATGTGACATACTTACAATGTCTACTTACTATTTTGTTATTCTGCTTACTAAATTTTTTAAAACAACCGCACTTTTTTGCGCCTCACTTCATACGGATTAAGTTTAAGAATGTCGGGTACTACTTCGGAACGACAGCACCCACCGTTCCTTTTTTTGCGATAGCAATGACCTTCGGCCCGTTGCCATTGACTGAGACCCAACGCCATTTTCCGAACGGAAACTATCGCATTTAACTCTGAAATAGTTGTTAAAGTATTTCACCACAATTCCTGATTAAGACTAAGAAAATATCTCTAGACGGATAACAGCATTACTAACTGCAATATAAGGTGGTTCGATTTGGACTGTTTTAACAGGAGGAACCCATTTCTTAATTTGTTAGAAGAAACTCACTTAGGTTTGACGAGCTTGATTTTTCACAAACCTTTAAAGGCCCAAATTGTTTTGCGATGTTGTCATAGTAGCTCATTGCGATATAAACTATTTTTTCTATAGCCGATTATAAAACGTCGTTTTACACATCGTAAACAGCGTCAAAAGTGCTTCTTTATTCGTATTCGTGTATAAAAACCATTGCTAAGGCCTTACCGTGCGTAAAGGACGTTGATAAGGATGCACCGTGCATAAGGAATTTTATGCAGGATTCCAGAGCCACTGTGATAGAATTGTTTTGAAGTTTGTCAGTGCCTATAAAATACACTGAGCAGTAAAAGTAAAGTAAGTTTGATGAATTTCCAAGTGGTGCTCAGTTTACAATATTTTAATAATTTATTATGAAATAAAAATTTGGCATTTACTTTTCAGATTCGTGTTACGTAATAATAATTTTTATAATAATTTTGACTTTTATACCCTGTTGATACAGACAAACAAATAATGCTAAATTACACTAAAACAAACCTAGCAACAATATAAAATAGTAACTACGTTATATTTTATCAATCATGAACATGTAAATGAAATACTAATAAAAGTCTAAGGGCCGATTGCACCACCTTCACTTAAAACAATGAATGATGTGTGTTTTGAATGACTGGTACAATACAATAAGTTTCACTTAAATACTTAAGTGAAACTTAAGCATTTAAGTGAAGGTGGTGCAATCGGCCCTAAACAACTCAAAATATTTATTATCATTATTCTGCCATCCTAAGCAAAAAGGTCGTATCTACAATTAGATGGATTGCGAGAAAATTAATATATTCTGTTTTCGATGTCAGCTATGCCATTAAAAAATATAACTTTTTTGAATTATAATGTTGCCAAAGTGCTTAGATCACAAATAATATGAAAAAGTGAATATAAATACTTCATTGTCAGTATAGATATGACAGATTTACTTAGAATTGTGATTTTGTGATACGCTGGTTTCAAGAGCGGTTTTTTTCGGCATATTTAATAGATTTTTGAACGGCTATAATATACAATCTATAGAAAGTTATACTATAAAAATTACTCTTATGGTGTTATATTAATATTGATGAAAAAAGCAGATACGACCTTTTTTCTTAAGACGGCAGTATTTATTGTAATAAATTACTATTCCTAATACAAAAATTTATAATAATCTAAGTACCTTTATTTTATTACATGTTTTTGTATTTTCTCTTTTGAAATTTATAAAAAAACATATTTAGTTTGAGTTTTGAGTTATTTGTCACAATTGATTGATGGCTTGTTAAATAACCAAGACCAGTAAGACGAAATAGGGTGTTAAAATTTCTTACAACCATGTACAACCATGCACGAAATGCGATTGATTTCAGAAACGAATTCAGATTTGATTGCTTAAAATTAAAATGATATCACGTGGCTGTACAGGGTGAGTCAAATTCGATGACTCGGGCTTATTATAGGAAATCAGAAGGCGGAATTAAAATTCCAAATAAGGCATCTTGAAGGAGATCTTCTAAGGTCAATTTTTAGTTGAATTTTTTTTTTCAAAATGGGAAAATGGCGTCCGTGAGGTCATCAACATTTTTAAACTCGCATCCACCATTTAAAAAAATAATAAATTATATTATCTTGAAAACGTTTCAATTTTGCATAAAGCGTTTTATTGTTAAATTAATAGCTAATGACCTCCTCTATAACACCTTAAAGGAAATAGGTCGAATTACCAATAACCCTGTATAGGCCATCACTACAACAAATTTTCGATATGGCCACCTTCTACTTCTAAACACTTATCCAATCTCCGCACTACTTCTCTTACTAAAGCCTTATGTAACATTTCTCTAGATAGTTCATCGCTAGCATAACTATCGACAAATTCGAATTCCTCATCTCAAAAAACCTACAGATATGAAATTTTGTGAAATTAACTGGAGGAGATCGAAATATTAAATAAAATGTGATTTATTTTTTCAACTTTGACACTACAGGGTGATTCAGAATTGTTGTGCCAACTGTTTACTGTAGATTCCTGTGACCGAAAAAAGAAAAAAAAATATATAAACATATGTCCAATTGCCCTTTATTTTCGAGATACGGGGTGTTAAAGTTTAAGAAAAAGGACATTTCTTTATTTTTTAAATTCCGAACGGCTTAAGATTTTTTAACTAAATTTCATATATGAGTTTGGCATATCGGTAGGCTTAATCCAAAAAATTACCGGCTTTCAGCATTCACCAATGGCGGAGATATAAGTGTCCTTTTTTTTCCTTTTTTTTCATACAAATTTAATAATACATGATATCCACATCTCCGCCACTGGTGAATGGTTAAAGCTGGTAATTTTTTGGATTAAGCCTACCGATATGCTAAACTCATATACGAAATTTGGTTAAAAAATCTTAAGCCGTTTGGAATTTAAAAAATAAAGAAATGTCCTTTTTCTTAAATTTAACACCCTGTATCTCGAAAATAAAGGGCAATTGGACATATGTTTATATAAACTTTTTTTCTTTTTTCGGTCACAGGAATCTACAATAAACAGTTGGCACAACAATTCTGAATCGCCCTGTATATCTCGGCTATTATCAACTTTTTTTATAAAACAAATTGAATTGCGTCCATAGTACTAGCATCGAGGCCTTTAATGTACGGCAAAGTCTCATCAAAATCGATCATTGGAAACACTGGCCATCCTCTGAATATAAGCTCTTTCTAACTTAGAACATTTAATCATGAGTGAGTAGTTTCAATCTTAATTAAGACTTGATGTTGTAGCAGATCTTATGCTTAGTTTATACTGAAAGTTCATTAAATTTGAGGAAGAGTTTTTGCATATTTTTTATTGTTTTCCAACTACTTGAGAATATTGACATTAAAAAAATTATTTAATTTTGTAGATTCTTGTTACGATTTTGAAACTGTTGAGCTGATTTTAACAACTGTATTAAACTACGATCCAAAATTGAAATCCTGGAGTTTCGTGTATACATTTGACAAGAATTACCAACGGAGAATTCGGAAAATTAATTCATTTGGAACAGTTGAATTTAGGTTATAATGAACCAGATTCCCCGTACAGAAGCAATTGTTTGGAAAACATTGCTATCAACTGTAACAAACTAAAGAGGTACCCACTGTCCGTCGCCTTATCAGCGAACAAATCAGTTTTTCTTGATTATATGAGTATTTCCTTTTTCAGATTAGAATTGGCCTCTTGGGTACAACTGACTGATGAAGAACTCTTCGCAAAACCAATCGCAAATCAGTGCACACGTTTGTTTCATTTAAATCTTAAGTGGTTCAAGATGACATTTGTGACATGGCAAGGGCTTGCGATAATCTACCGAACCTTTGTCAAATATGTATCTTTTCTTGTGACGAAATAACTGAAGAAATGGTGAGTAGTTCAAAGATTTGTTTTTGTTTCGATTAACTTTAATCCACACAGGATGTTTATTAAGTCCGTAACTTGTCAATGAATAAATTCTTAAGAAATTTTAAATTTGAGGACAAATTCACACAGTTCATATAGTCACTTTTAAGGTAAAACATTAATTGTAAGTGCAATTTAGTTAGGTTTGAAAAAACGGACATTCGTATTTTTATCAATGTTAAAAAAAATGTAAAACAAGAAAATGTTATATAAACGTGTTCTTATTTTGTCTCAATATTCTCAAACACAGTAATGAAAACAATAGACAAGAAACTTTTCGTATTTTCAAAAAATCAACATTTTCGTATTTAAGGAATTCTTCATACCACTCGGAAGAAGGAATTGTTAATAAAAAATTTTAAACAACAACTAATCATTGGCGATAATTTTTTTAATTTAAATAAAGAGCTTTTTTATTCGCTGTCATAATCAGTCTCATCTGCAGCTGATTCAGGAGCGCGTTCTTCATTGTTTAGTGTATTTGAAGGAGAATTTCTATACCAGTCTTATGCTTCTTCCAGAGCGACTCCTAAGTCACACAATTTGACAAGATCTTTATTTTTTCTGTTGGGTTATTCAAAAACGATTATTGTAGTCCTGCTTCGGAATATGGGGAATATTTCTTGGCCTGCCTCTGCTGGCTACGTTAATATTTTTATTATTCTAAATGGCCGTATTTATAGAATATTATGTCTATATTTTACACCCTTTATTTTTAACTATAGTTTTACTATCCTCATCTATTCTTCTGATCTTAATCATTTTATTTGACAGATGTTGGTAATCAGCAAAATCTTTGAATTTCAATTCAGTGACCTGTATCGATTTTTTAGTTGTACGTTTTTGTCTAAACAGGTAAGTAATCAATGGCTAGCGTCTTACGAAACAAAATATTATTGTTTAGATAATAAAACATTTATAAATACTATGTATACCCGCTTCAATATTAAATTCATCTTTTCATTATTTACAAAGTTTATTACAATATATACTATATGTATAAAATATAATAAATTAACAAAATAATAAAGCAAAAATTATTTAAATTTAACAATGCAATATCTAAAATAGAAATTAGGACTTCTAAACTTCACAATTAACAATTTTTGTGATGGGCGTAAACAAATAGCACAACACAAACAGAACGAGTTAATAGTACACAAAAACAATAACTTTAGAACTATTTCACCAAGTTCTCTATTAAAAACGGTTTTAATATAAGTAAAAATTAAGGTCTACAAATGACGTAGTTCCCTCCAAATTAGCCCCGCCCACCATGCGCAATATTCTATCTTAAGGTTAAGATATCGTGGAAAATAAGCACAATTGAGTTATGTATATTTAGTTTCTTCAATATTATTGATATATTTCATCAGCGGCGTAGCTATTTCATTAGAGCCTCTTTTTCCGTTAACTTCATTCCAATAAAAGCAAGAATCTCTATTTTTCTTTCCACCTTGATAAATCGTCAAATTATAAACACACAACTTTCTTTTATAATAAAATTGACTTACAATACTTCAGACGAAGGTAGATGAAAAACACTCTGCAAGTCAAAAGTTGCAGTTTGAAAAATAGATTAGTTTTTTTTATTAGTTTTTCTTATGAACAATGGATTCCTCGTAAATATTCTTTGTATTTTTATTAAGTCTGTTCGAACAAAAAACCCCCAACCAGTCAGCGCTACATTAATTCAGAACGTGCTGTTCAAAACCAGTTTGCAAACTGTCATATAATCATTCTTAAGAAATTTCGTTGAATCTGACTGTTTGTAGATTTCTTTTCGAATAGACCTATTATTTGGATCTAATTTAAATTTTGCACATGTCCTACACTGATGTTTTTTCGGAGTGATAAATGATAAATTGTGCAAAAAATTTTTCCATAGAATGCCTATATAAAAAAGTGATTTTTTCATATTAAAATGACATACAGCGTGGCACAAAAAAGTTGTAACGATTTAAATGCATCATAATGGCCACATGTGGCGCCCTCTAGGAAATACAATTAAATCATTGATAAATTTGTAATTATCATCCTAAGAAACCCCCATATACAAAGTTTCGTGAAATTAAATTGAAGCACTCGAAAGATATTGAAGAAAACTTAAATTATTTTTTCAATTTTGACACCCTGTATCTCTGTTATTATCAACTTTTGGACTAAGAAAGTTTAGTTAAATCGACTTATTTTGAGCCGTACTGTATGTAGTAAAGCGTTGACCCCCTCATTCAGGGACACCCTGTATAGATTTGACGGGGAAAATTTTTTTGAAACTTCGTTAACACTAGAAGTAGCGAAAGAGGCTTTTTGACATATTTAAAGAAATTCCCAGCCCAAACAATACCCTTTATAATAAGATTAAATTTATGACTTAAACATTTTAAGGCTTTAGTAAACTTTTTCTTATAGAAAGATTTTGTGCTTCAGTTCATTTGTTAAAAATTAGTTTGAAAAAATTGACCCTTTTCGATACTTAACAGTATACAAAATCATCGCTACTTTTAGTATTAAGTACTGTTTAGAGATTGCACATGCTGCTCCAGCATGGATGCGACGACATTTCATTTTTCCAGTTTTCCGATTTTAGAGAAGAAAATCCTTTTGCCGTTTAAGATCTTCTAAACTCGAATAGGATTTGCAAATTTTAATGCGATTGTCTTTTTAAAAGTTTTGGGCACATTTGAAGTTATATTTAGAACAATCAATAGGCTTGGCTAATTTTGCTGCTTTAGTTCCACTTTTTGTCATATATGGTTTGCAACTAGCTTTCTGTTTCTTAATTTAGACAATTTTTCAATTGTCCATGCAAGTTTCAAATAAATCAGAGATTCTAGGTATTTATCAACTTAAGCCTGCTCCTTGAAGATGATTTCGCTTAATTTTTCCTTTTGCTCTCTGTTTATTCATTTATTAATAAATTTACATTACTCTTTTACATGGTATTAAACCTTCAAACGTAAGTAAAAATATCTAAACGTCTAAACCTCAGGACCACAATGAAGAAAGCATTAGGTCTGTACCAACAGAAATCTCCAACTAGCCAGATTCAACGAAATTGCGTCAAAATGATCACATGACAATTTCCAAACAATTGAGATGATTCTTGGAAAAACCTCATTAGTCCAAAAAATAGGATTTTTATGATAAACGATAAAAATTACCTATAAAAACTTAGAGATACAAAAAAAAAACGCTCGGACACGTCGATTTTTATTTTTTCTTATGATTTAGTTGATGGTAAATTTATGTATATAGGGTAAACAAAAATCTTATTTTTTAGACTAATGAGGTTTTTCCGAGAATCGTCTCAATTTATGATCAATCAACGTGACGATGACTGGTTCCGGATTTTTGTTGGAACAGACATTGTTTTTCTGTCAATACTCGTGGGAATAATAATCCCTAAATTCAAGACAAGCAAATACATTATGAAAAAAATCATTAAGTAACTCACAATCAGTGAATTTTAACGCTACAGTTTCTAGGTAACTGTACTTAAGGAATTTTCCGCTTTTAGACTAAAGGATAACGGAAGTAATATACGAACTGATTGTTTCTTTGGGTACGTATTCCTGAAATTATCTTTTCGTACAAAAAACATATTTGTCCAAAATTGCACTTACCTTGTACCCTCTAAACTGACAATATTAACTTATTAGGTGTAATGATGGAATCCTTCCTAAGAGAATGAAGTCGTTGAACGTACAGTCTACGTAAGCCAAATAGGGCCAATTTCTGAAAAAGGACTCACAGAGAAAGGTGCGTCATTTAGAAACGGGGTAGAGGGCGGTTTAATCGGTAATATCAATCGTATTTAGTGATCTCTCTTTCTTTCTATCTCTGCAAGTTCTTTTCTAGAAATTGGCCCCGTTTGGCTTATGCATACTGCATAGATTTCAAATGTGTAGTAGAGGTTTTTGATTAACTTTTTTGTAAAATTAGTTGCAAATTTTTATGCTGTGTGTATCTTTTGTTTAAACATTTTTGGTTTTTTTATTTTCCAGGTTGAATATTATGCAGAAAAGTATCCAAACGTCAACATCATTCAATAAATATTTGTTTCGTTAACATAGATACTAAAACAGATGAATTTTACACAAATAATAATATAATTAATGATGTATGTAATTTGAACTCCATTGACTAAATTTATTTTAAATCACCCTTCTCATAATTTGTTTGCATCATCAGCATAGATGTGGTTTTATGGAAAACCGTTGTTTCTAACGATATCAATAAGATATAGTTTCTACTTTTTTAAGTAGAAAAATGCCTTTTAAATATTTTGAGTTATTACATGATTTAATTCCAATACTTTTTTCAAAATGCGATATTTTCGTTGAAAATCGGTACATATGGAGGGCTCATAGGGCAAACAGTGTAAGTCAATAGTAAGCAAAACTGAGATAATGAGATGTTTTAGAAATACGATATAAAAAAATATCACCTCATTCAACATTTTTTTTATTGATAAATAACAAATCATTAAACGTTTTAACAGCATTATGAAATACACGAACCTAAAATGAAACAAGTTAAATAAAATTAAATATAAAAAAATGAAAAAAAAAAAAAATAAAACAAAATGACAAATTCAATCTATGTACTCATCGTCGTCACTACCATTCTTTGTTTGTATGTGAGACTGGTTTGCTTTTGAAGTTGAGGCCCGTGTTTTATCCTCCATTACAGACAAATTTTGATAGAAAGAGTTTTGACTATAAGGATCATGTTACAGCACGTAACTCAATTTTACCAAAAAAGTGACTTACACTGATTGGCTTCTGAGCCCTCCATATGGATAAAATAATGCTTCGAACGACTTTTTTCGATATCTCAAACGCGAAAAACTGATCATCATTCGACAAATATTAGAAATTGGGCCTTGTTCAACAATCACAGTAGGCGAGGTATAGACGCGCGTTTACGTTAAATATCTTAAAACGACCACTTTATAGAGCTGTATAATTGCATCAAAAATTATTTTTCTAATTCTAAAGGTTAAAAAAATTACAGGACTGTATTCATCTTGAGTGCGACGCACTATATAAAATCTAGAGCTGCTAGAAAACAAATCTTTTCACTTTTGCGATCAGCATGCTAAATTTAAACGGAAAAAGTAAAAAATACTAAGGTAAAACAAAAAAAAGTTTAATTTGTAAACTAGTGTTATAAATAATTATAATTATTGCATAATCATAACTAATGTTTATTTAAAATTTGATTTTTTTGAGCTCGAGGAGGAAACACTCAATATTAGAAATAACATTTGTGTCGAATTTAATTATTTTATTATTTAGATTCAAAAATTAAAATTGTTTATTTTTTCTTTTTTGCACTTTTTTATTTGCAAAATAATGGTTGTATAACCACTTGCATATTTGCACCTTGCCCGCTTCCTCAGCTTTCCGCTATGATTAATTTCAGAGAAATTTTATCACGAATAAAACAAAACACGGATTTAAAGAGAACTCCACAGGCTGCTTAAATATAAATATAACGTTATAGAAAATGCTTACTTCAGGGAACATCGTGCTGTAATCAATGTAAGCCTTACTAAATGTAGCACCAATCTTTTAACGATACTTGTCAAAAATATGTTCGATATAGCGCTATAACTTCACAAAAACATGATAGATGTCAATGATCATAGATTGTACAATAAAAGAAGTTATCATTAGTCAATAAGTGTGAAGGAAATAACATTACCTACGACCTTTCTCCCAAAATTAACAATTTGCTATCGTACACGACCTTCCTCAACATTGAAATTTCCGTAACAATTTTCTCGAAAATGATATGTGGTAGCAATATTTTGAAGTCTTCATCAAAACTATTTGAAAAAGTTTTTTATTTGCATAATTCTCTTTATTTCTTATCATATAAAATATATATAATACAAGTGACCATTAAAAAAAGATGACTATTTCAATAACAATAATCTAATCATAAAACCTTACACTTATTACCTTTATATTTTTTCTATACACACGCATACATAACAGAGAGTTAGTAATAGGGCATTTGTTGTATCTGAAAAATTTGATAGTATATATGTTTACCGTATAATTTTTTTGTAGATACAAATTTTTAATAGATTAAATACATTTTGTCCACCCCAAGTTTAAGTACCCAAAAGTAAAAGACGATATTCATACAGTTGTAGTTAAACCTATTTACAAGAAGAAATGTCACAATAAAATTAAGCGAATTTTCGTTATTATGGTTTCCTACACCTAAAAGTTTGTTTTGTTCATTATTTTTATGGACGTCTAGTCTTGGCTTCAAAAATGGTTGACTGTTGCGACGTATTATCATTAACTAAGTACCTACTTGTTGCCGTTCAAATTTAAAAAAAGGCGAATCCGTCGCCGTCGTCAAATGAAAGTGTTCTATCACAGGACTCAAAATTGTAATAATATTGGAACAATCGAACAGAGTTATTTGGCAACGTGTCCCGAATTGAGCAAAAATTTTATTAAAATTATATTTCCAAACAATTCGATTTCAATATTTTGGTACGTTGCTCATTTGCACGTCTTTACCCTTATTGGCCGAAATACCGACATGACCTGGAGCCAATTGTAAGGAATTTAATCGGTTGGCACCCCTAACCAACCTCCAAATGGCCACGATCAATAATAAAATGCCCGCTGCGAACAGCGAACCGGAAAGAGCAGCGTGCGCTATTGGCGGCACTGTGGTCGCCAGTTTCATTAGGCCAGTCATCTCTTCCGGAAGACTGTCCAGACCCTAAAGCAAATGATTTTTTGAGTAAAAATGATAACCAAGTGATTCACATGTATTTTTACCTCTTCGAACCACATAATTGGAAAGACGATGTCCGGAAACGTGGCCACCTGTTTAATGTCTACCACTTGGGAGACGGCCAAGTTGATTTGGATTCTGGCTTTGGCACGCATTGCGGTACCCATGAGCTGAAAAAATATTATCAAAAAGAAATTAGACCTTTATCTGTCATATCAATCATGTGCCATCGCTTTGGGTAATTTTACGATTAGAAATGATGGCTTTTTCTATGAAAAGAATGAAATACCCCAACAATTCATTCATGGGTATAGGGACTCTCTTTCAGAGTTTATATGTATAGTTATTTTTACATATTTATGTTAAAGGCCAAGCGAGTCAGAATTAGCATACCTATATCAATCAATCAATCAATTATCCTTCTAAACGCACTAAGAACTCTTGGTGAACAACAATAAACAATTTAACAGAAGTTTTGTTCAGGCTACATTTTTATATTTATTTTTACATGAATTTTAAAGTATTTTTCGAAAAGATTTTTTATTTTATTATTATGAAAGAATCAAATATGTATTTTATTGCTTATACAGGGTGTTTGGTAACAAGTGCAGGATACTGAATAGGGTATTAGGGGAGGTCATTCTGAGTCGATTTAACCAAACATACCTATATACCAAGTGTTGTAGTTTTCCAGTTATTAGCATTTAAAGATTTAATTTTCCTATTAAGCCAATGGTAACACACCTGAAGTTTTTTGCATTTTTCTTTGTTTTCGAATACTTTTACTGCAGATCTTGTATCATTTCTGTAAATAATACAGTATGATAAAGTTTTTAGAGAAAATGAAAAAATATCGTAGTATGCCTTGACACAAAATGAAGGGTCCAAAGAAAAGTTGATAAATTCATACTTAAAAAAAAAAAAAATAAAAAAATAAAAAATTAATTTATTCCAAAGTAGCTGTGTAAAATAACAATAAAGTACACGGGATGATAGCATATTAACCATAAATATAAATAAGTTTAGGCGAATGTATTAAATTAGCAACTTTACATTGGGTCCTTCATTTTGTGTCAAGGCATACTACGATATTTTTTCATTTTCTCTAAAAACTTTATCATACTGTATTATTTACAGAAATGGTACAAGATCTGCAGTAAAAGTATTCGAAAACAAAGAAAAATGCAAAAAACTTCAGGTATGTTACCATTGGCTTAATAGGAAAATTAAATCTTTAAATGCTAATAACTGGAAAACTACAACACTTGGTATATAGGTATGTTTGGTTAAATCGACTCAGAATGACCTCCCCTAATACCCTATTCAGTATCCTGCACTTGTTACCAAACACCCTGTATACAGGGTGTCTTAAAAGTCGACGCTAATCGTTCAGGAGATGAATGGGGAACTAAAAACAAGAAAAAAAGTTTATATAAACATACAAAGAGCTTCCTAAGAAAGCTATGGTCCTTCGAAGGTGACTTCTAAGAAATGCTTTTTATCGCAGAAACCCTTCGAGATAAAGCAATGCGACTTTGTGTACGATTTATTATTAATAAGGGTTACTATTTTACAGTAATAGTCAAAATTAATTTCAACCATATGTTTGAGTAAACGGAAGGAACAAAAGTACGTAAAGTAAACAAAGCCTCCCCTCCGGTTCCACACATCTATGGTTGAACTATAATGTAACCGTTCGTAAACCAGATTGGTCGCTTGAAATCCTGCAACCCTTTCATCAGCTAGCCACACGGTTACTATTTGCACTATACATTCAGTTCGCCGGTACCGACACACACTGAGCCAAAATTATTATGATTTAAATAAGAAATGCAGGTTCATCCGCATGCTACCGGTTAACCGGACAATTAGCCGCATCACTAGTACCCGCGTAGTGCATATGTGCCCTAACATTTGGAATTCTTCTATTTGGATGTCGCCTTTCGTATTCACGAACTGCGTTACGAGCATTTCCATTACAATGTTCGTATACAAAATGAATATCTCCATATTTTTGATTACTGAAGAATCAGGAAATTTTAGAAATAAACCTAAACACAAAAATATTCAAATTACTAGTCAACTTAATCGTCAGTTATGATTTTGACAGAATAAAAAAACATAATGGCAAACTGACAGTAATTAGAACATTTTTATTTTATGTCCTACTAACAGAAATTTATGCAATTGATGTGCCTTGTACTCTGATCTGTAAAGTTGTTTTTTTCGATAACAGCGCATTCTATCGAAATGAGCTAAGAGTAACTTTTGTTACAAAAATATTTGAAGTTCTAAAATAACAAAAATTAAAAAATCACACACAAAAAAGTTATAGATTTTACCCCAAACTCTCCTAATATATCTCTAACCTCTCCTAATATATCTATCTACCCGTGACAACATAAGGAATTTCGTTTTAATCTCATTCCAAAAAGCGTAAAATTTTGTTTGTTCAACTTAACAAATTAGGGAAATTGTCCAAAATAAATATTGTCCGATCTTCAACATTCCGTATCTCGAAAATAAAGTGTTTTTCGACCTATAGTTACATTAATTTATTTCTTATTTTCGACTGAAGAATAGCTGTTAAATAGCGTTTAAACATAAATCATCTTGTTTATATATACATATGTATGTATATATAAAATGTTGATTCACACAAGTACCCTGTATACACTTACCGGCTGCACATCAATGAAAAATTTATGTTTTTCTTCATCGGGAGGAGTGATCCCTTCTACAGCCGTCCTATAACTTTCATTAGCCAGGTAAAAGTGAGGAAATGATAACAGAATTGGAGAATCTAGATTAAAAAGGCATGTTTCTATAAAACTTAACTGCAAGAAATCCATTCTTACCATATTGACATAAGGAAACGTTAAAGAATCCCGATGGAGCGCATGGCGGTCCTTGAGGACAAAAGCACATATTATCTGGGTTTTCCTCTACGCTGGCAAAAACATTTTTTGGAGGTGTGAACCTGTAAGCAGGAACATCATTCGAGGCTGTCACCTCTTTTTCGAAACTATAAAGTAAAAATTTTATTTCAAGTACTAAGTTTAATTTCTAAAATAATTACACTAAAGGTAGTTTGCGGCAAAGATCCTTGTCGAAAATATGAATCGTCGAATTTTTTGTTAAATGTGGCGGAAAAATGGAACCGTCCGAGGCCATAATATCATTGCACCGATCTTCAGAGTAGTGCGGCAACTTTGGCTTGCCATTAAATGTATCAATCAAACCATATTGGGTAATATCACCAGCACCAGTGAACATAGTCACCACATCTTTGGAAGTACCATTTTTCTGTAAAAGTAAAGTTAGGATAGGTTAGGCTAACGGAAAAAGACGTTTATGGCAATTAATTTACATTGTACATTAGTCCGAACTCCTCGTAGGGCAACTTCTGCTCTTTGGGTACCACATCTTTTGCGAGTTTTAGTAAAGGGTCTTCATAACCCCAAAGCAGCTGTCCAACCGAGACTTCAACAAAAGGTTTGATTTTCAAAATATCCATTATGCTGGCCATGGCGAGTCTTAAGAAACGTGCTGCATGTTTCGACTGTGAAGTGGCACTCTAAAATATATTTTAATTAAAGCAATTTTTAAGAATATTAGAAAAGATAATAAATCATTACCAGCATAGGAATGTTCGGTACCACCACCACATCATCTTCAGAACCCACGGATTGCGTCTCGTCAAAATAATAGATTTTTTCTTGGTGAAAGGTCACCGTGTCATTGTTATTAAAAGTTACGTTCTTCTTTTCCCATTTTTCTCTGAAAATCGTTCGAAAATTTTTTAAAGACAAATTTAAAAAATAAAATAAATAAATGACGTAATACAAGTACAAGAAGTTTGTACAAAATAAAAATTAACACGATTCCTGTTTATGGAACTACATTAATTTCACTTTTTCTCTTCTTTTTTACACATGGAAATTAGCATTATTTTATTAATTGCAAATAAAAAGTTATATAAGTGTGTTTTTATTATTTAGAAATAGCAATAACCTTTTAAAGCCTAGCAAAATACTACAAAATTGTCTAAATATAATATATGAAGGTATTATTGTTCATAAATATGCGTTCATATACATATTATATGAACAAATAATTTAACTTAGTATGTCAAGTGATTTTTCTAACTCATAAAATACCTTTTTAAATAAATTATACACAGAGTGTTTCCTAACTGAAGACGAGAAATGAAACATTGTATACATTTTTTAATTTCAAACAGAAAATCTCAATAATTTTTTTGGCTATCTCGTTCCTTTTCCGAGATAATCGGGTATAAAAACGTAGTCACACTATGGAGAAAACATCATAGTAGCGTATAGAAAACGAGANACTACATTTGTTATATTGTTAGTCTAAATTTAATGTTTCTTTTAAATTATTTTATGATTTATTTTCAATTTATGAATTCACCTCTTTAATTGCAGACGACTGCTCGAAATTTCACCGACGTTTAATTTTTTTGTCTGATCGAATTCTGTCGTGAATGAGAATTCTTGAGTTTCTTTACGATTTTCCAATTAATTTATTTTCATTTTTGCTACCTATTTCCTCTTTAAAAAGAAAATCTCACAATTAAGGTTCTCCATTCAATTCCTTGATAAGCGTCCGCGTGTGTATTTTACAAATATCGAATTAGTTGCATTGTTATTCGATTGTTCAACGATGTGCGTCACATCCAGTGCATTCCGAGCTTCGGTGGTGAAAAGCCTTGGAGAAAGTTTCAACTACAAATAATTTCCAGCTACAAAGTTCTTTTTTAGATTCGGAAAAAATTTTTCAGATATTTTTATCCTAATCGATGTGCACGCATCAAAGATTAAAAAATATGTGCACTGGCACTCTGTGCGAAATGATGTGGCATGTTTTTTTAATCACTCGATACACAACAGTTTTTTGACCAATATTATTTATTTTTATTGAATGGAACAACTTAATACTTAATATTAAATTAAATAAAGGAGAAATTGACAGCTGTATAAAATAAGCAAAGTAGCTACTTTCATTTTTATTTTATTAAATAAGGACATATTGTGATGAGAAATCTGCTTTATTGCAAAATGAAACAAATATTTACAAGATAGCTGCTAAAGATTTGTAGTGTTTTTTTTTTCATTTGTATTAAGTTTCACGGAAAATTTTTTGACTTTAATAATGTGCAAAATAAGCAAATTAAGGAACTAACAATAAACTAATAACAGTAATGATAAGAAAATAAAAACATATACCTTTTACTAGTAGTGAACAGAAATTTACAGATTTTCGTAATAATTAAACTAATATCTAGACACACGCTTCTTTTTTTTAATTAAAGCTATCAGGTCATTCTTTTTTACATCCAAAATGCCAACTTTCTCTTTCTATATTAGCTTGAGATCAATTTTCTTTGCTTTCAGGTCGCTTATTTGAATTAATTTTGCTGAATGATGTTTTTTATAACAAAAGTTCCAAACTATCTTTATTAAACTGAACTATTCTAACTCCAGAAAATTGAAAATTGCTAGAAAAATTAATAAACAGATCAACTGCCAAACCTTTTCATGTCTTTGAAATCTTGATAGTATAATTCTTGTACAATATGTGGTTTACCAATTTTCTTAGCCGTCCGTGTAGACATGGAAACTGGTCTGGAACATTAACTAAATTTGACTTATTTAATTTCTTAATATTCTTCTACAATGGCATAAACACTATTCCTTTCATTTTGACTGTATCCAGTTATAAAGAAGTTATGCGTTATGAACTTTATGAATGAGATTATTAATGCAAATATGTAAAGAACAAGGATAAACTTGTTCTTATTTTGGCCGACACCATTATCTGAATAGAAAGGATGTTGGTTCAATCCATCGCCGGTATCAGTACTTTTAGACATACTTTTAAGGAAATCAAAAATGCAAATACCGATCTCGTTGGCTTCCCGTTAGACTTCACCTTCGTGCCAAAAATAATAAATTCCTTCATCGTTGTTTATAGCAAATAAAGTAAAATTGAGAACATTGAATTTGAAATAATAAAATGAAAACGAGTATGGTAGTACCACTTGCATGTCATATACTATCACTTTTGCCATTTTATCATTACCATTTTTATCTATTTCTTTTTATATTTTGTTCAATTCTTTTACTTTTATATGTTTATCATATTTTTTCTTTACGGATTGTTTTTCCTCCGCATTACTATTTTTGTGCTACAAACACAGTTCGCACTGATCTTTATTTAGTCGATGAAATGTTATGTTATACTCCTTGTGAAAAATTTTGCAACATATTATAAAAATATAACATATACATATATGTATAATAAAATAATTTCCGGCTGGTTTCTTTTATGTCATGATTTTCTTGCATTCGCAATGCAGATCTGCTATTATTTTACTTCCCTCAACATGCCCTTTTTTCTGTTTGATCGATATTAATGTCTTTCAATTCGTGGTATAGAAAATATCTCTGATGTCATTTTTATTTTTTCATCAATTTTTCTATTACTTCTCTGCTTTCCACATTGAGTTCTATTTAAGACCTTTCCCTGTTACACTGCTTTTAAATTACTTTGTTGTTTATGACTAGGTTTGCCATAAAATATTTTCAATCTTTTTAGTATAGTTACATTTTCTACAACAAAATAATATATGTATAATATATGTTTTATTATTTGGTTACAACGATTTTTCTATATTTCTGTATTTTTGTCTTGGCGAAACTATTAATACATATAAAGTATTCATATACAAAAAAATGAATTCTTTCTGTTTTAATGGTTTGCAATTGACAATAGTTTTCAATTTCTGCATCCTTTTATTTTTGGATAATTTTTAGAAACATTTCTCTTACATTCGTAATTATAGGAAGGCAAAAGTGATTTTATTGGACGTTCTATTTTAAATTTTTCTTTGGTGTCATTTTGTCTCTTTACAATACTTGAAGAAAAATAGCTTTCACTTGCATTTCTTAACCTTTTGACTACATTCTTCTGCCACAGTTCAGGATTAATTTCTTTTTTTTCCCATTTTTTCACTCTTGGTTGCACCCTTTAGTTTGCTCATTTTAATATGTTTGTTAGACGTTTTGTTTTCCTTATCTTATTTTAATTAGTCTGAATCAAATAAAAAAAATACGTTTAGAAGACATTTTAGTTTTCAATTTTTAGGAACATAATGACGGCTAGGAACATAAGGAACTAGCTGATGACGATAAAAAAAATTTCAGATAAAATAGGTATCTGAAATTCATTATCTAAAGAAAAATATTGAAAAAAAGACGCACTTAAAGTAGGATGGATAAAAAAATATTTAACAATAAAATCCCTTCTTATATACCCACTACTTCTTTCAACATCAGAAGAATCACAATGATAAAATTCAATGTTTTGGTTTTTTAGATCCCAATGAACGACAAAACCAAAAATTACCTTTGTTCGAAGAATTTTTTTATAAGGTTTTTCACAAATATACAGTGTGTCCCAGGATGGACATACTGTATATGTATAAAACTGAGCCATCTTTTCAATGTAATTTGCACTAAAACAATAAACTGTAGAGGACCACATCATCTCTCAGTCGATAAGCAAAACTTACGTGTAATTTTTTTCTAACGAAATTTTTAACTTTTAAATTGATTATTGTAATGAACCTTATTTAGCCAAATTTCGAGATGTAACTGTATTCTTAGCGATCGATACAATATGTTTGTATATATTAAATGAAATTGTTATTTACATTTCTTATAAAATTCTTCATTTTGTGAACGTTTTTGATCATCCTTTGTTATTAAATATTCACGAAAACAAAATATTAAGTTTTCTTTAGCAAAAAAAATTTGAAATATCAAAATTCTGCAGTCTAAATACATAAAATATGTATTTAGGTTGTCCCAAATAAGAATGAATTGAATCTGTAGAGATTTCGTAAACCATAAAAGATAGAGAGATGGTTAAGTTAGAAAAAAGTTTATTTTATGCTTAATAAATTCTATAATTTATTCTGAATCCAAGACATATTACTTACCGATTTATAATTTTTTCTACTTTTTGAATTAAAAAAATTCAGTATACATAGACCCTGTTTTTTTTCGTCAGGATATTAGAAGTATATGGAAAATCATGGACTATAAAATTTTTTTAAAAATCACCTAAATCTTAATCTATCTGATCCATCTTTAGAAAAAATGTTCAACCGTGTCTATTTTCAGTGATCCCGGAAGTAGATGTCAACTTCGGTATTTTAAATGGATCCCCCATTTTTTTGCATTTTTGGATCCCACATTCAAATTTTAAGGCTAGTTTATGCAAATTGTTTAATTTCTAAAATTTACCGTATTCGAGTTATTCCGGAAAATTTAAAAACAGCAAATTTTAGAGATAAGATATCTTACATAAGCTGGTCTTAAAATTTGACCAAATACCCAAAAATACAAAAATGGAGTGTCATTTAAAATAACAAATTTGTTATCTACTCTGGTATATTCGAAAGCACCACAAAGTTAAAAATATTTTCGAAAGGTGGATCAGGTCAATTTTGATTTATTTGATTTTTTTCAGATTTATATAGTCCATGGTTTTCTACATACTATTAATGTCACATCGAAAAAAAAGTGTGTACATAGAAAAATTAGAATACACAAAATAAAATATCAAATAGAAAATCTAATTACATCATTTTATAAAGAAGAAAAATGGCAATAAGAATATAAAATTTATATTAATAAGTTTCTTCAATTAGAAAAAGGAGACAATAAAAAATAAGCCACCAGGCATCGTTTTCCTTCACTGTTTGGATATATTCTGGATTTCTTAGATTTGAAAATGTGACACTACATATACAGTTCAAAAAGAAATAATTTTCTTCTAATTTAATCACCTTTGTTTCTCATATCATTTATGAGGTCCATATAGAGCAGCTAGTAGATACAGACATCAGCTGAATACCAGCGCTCATTCAGGCCCGTAGCTGTAATACTCAGCTTTTTCTTTTATAATAATTTTTCAACGTGTCCCTCGCAATTAGAGACACATAATTCGTATCGCCTTCCCAGCAAGTTGTGCATACACGAAAAGAAAAGAAAAAATGTAAATATAACTCTGTATTTTGTTTAAAGGATGACCGGCACTAACGCAAGAAAAACAAAGCTGTACTATTAGAACTTCATGCGATCACCTATCACGAAACTTTGAACAGCTGTAGAAAAATACTGGAAGCTGAGACACCTTAGATTTGTTAACAAAATGTTTACAATTACTTCCTCTGCTACTCCTTAATTGTCTCATTGTCACTGAAGTTGGATCGAATTAAGTCGGTTATACAAAGTATAAGCAACATCTTACTACAAAGTGGTGACCTACTCCAACCAAATTGAATTTTTTTAATTTTCATTGATTTGAAATACTTTTTGTCATCTTTTTATACAGGGTTAGTAAGCATTTTATAGGGTCTATTCAAAAATTGAAAAAGTCAGTATGGTATCCATAAACGAATCAAAGTAATCATAAACTTTTCTTTTCAAATCATTAAAGTCTACTTTTAAAAGTGTCTTACAATTAATGAAATATTGGAAACTTTCAAAATTATTGAAATTCAGAATTGTTATAAAGGAACGTTAAAAATACTGTTCTTTAATTTATTTATTATTTTTCAAAAATTGAAAGAACTGCAACAAATTGGAACAAGCGGTCAGATTAAACTTGAAATTCTTTAAAACTTTCCCTATTTAACCATTTTACAGGGTGTCCCACGCTCAGCGCGGTGGGATTGGGTTGGGATGGATGTTGGAAATACGGGAAACTTTCCCATATTCTCAATATCTTCCATAGCGCTGAACGTGGAACATCCTGTATATCCTTCACATTAACAGAGATAATAATACAGTCTAGACCCATTTGGGACACACTGTATATATTATTATAAATCAGGTCGTGATCACGTCTTTGAGACTAGAGACGTTACAAATCTAACCTGTGGCAACATGGCATAATGGTAATTTCTATTATAGTAAAAATTATTCAGTGAGGCAATAAAAAATTACAGCAATTTAATGCAATACTGAGAGCGCAAGCCGGTCAAGCTGAATAAAAAACAATCGTTTCTTGAATTTTAAGCAATAAACAACAATTATAATGAGAAACATTTTTTAACAAATAAAACTGACATTTATGTATTGAAAATCTGGAAGATTCACTCAAATACAAAATTGTAGGATAAGATGGAGACAGAAAAAATTTCAATCCACTAGTAAAATGACTTCCTCGAAATGGAAGTTTAATTCTAGCAAAATTCCTTCTGATATCGAACTAGTTTCTCTTGCATTTCTGCATTCATAAAATCTCCCGTTCGTTGTCCTTTTCCATTCAGCTTGACCGTTTGCGATATGATTAAATAACACATATAAACACTTTCTCCTGCTTATAGTGGGAAAGACAGAAAGAGAGAGAGAGAAAGAGATAATTATATTCGTACGTAATCATGTCGCAATTCGTCTTCAAGCTTTTCGTTTGTTTTATGTCGCTTACATAAGTATTCACTTTACTAATTTCATACAAATATACTTACACGTAAACATAGGGTCCTAATTCGTCCACGATGGGCTTACTGCCATTATTCAAGAACTCATCCGCATTGGTAACATTATAGATGTACACTTTGATTGTGGGTACGACCGGGGGCTTTACCCACCAATCTGTCGTTTGGGATCCTTGTCGAAGCGTCACCTCCTAAAAGTAGAACACCAATTATGTAACTATGGAAATCAAATTTAAATAACTAGGATAATAATCTGTTTCTGGATATTGTATTTAATCAAATTATTTATGGAGCAAACGCATAACTTTCAAGTTTATTATTTAAAAAAATTTTGCGCTTTCACGTGGCTTACTTTAGTCATTGGATGAACATTTTTTAAATACCTAAAAAATCAATAATATTTTTGTATTTGTGATGAAGCATAAGATCACTTCAGAAGTAAATTTGTTACGGAACACCTTGTTACTAGATAGCTTAATACCAGATTGCGATTACGTAAACGTTAGAATTCTAGATAGTATGCGTGTGTTGCCAAGTTGGATAAAAATGTGTACAACGTCACCAAACAGCTCCTAGTAAGTATATGAATTCAAGTAAAAAAAAGCCAAATTTTCTGCGCATTCTTTAATATTCGGCCTAAAATATAAAGATTTAAAAATGATAATCCGATTTCATAGAAAAATTCTGTTTGCAAAATAAAAATTCAATGATTTTCGAATAGAACTAATTTAAATTGTATCTAATTTATTTCCGGATAAATCAATTAAATATTCGATTATTCATTTTTAAAATTCTCAGTGATTTTCTATTGTTCCTGATACAAACTGAAATATTTATCATATCTTAATTGAGATCATGTTCTAAATACACATTAATAAAGTAATAACACATCCATAATAAATTATTTATGTTAACTTACGTGCTTAAATCATATAAACATATCAATCGAACTTCTTTCTTTTATTAGTTTAGTGATTTTCTGTTCTTTTTGACATTTATTATAAAATACTCAATAAATATTTTTTATTTATTTAGATTTATCATTTTATTCGTTGTAGATGATTTCAATACCTCCCAGTTAAATAAAATTCGTAATGTTACTTCAACCATATGTTATTTCAATATCTGATTCTATTTACATTTAAAAGTAACAATTCCAAACGTAAATTTCTATTATGTTACTATTTTGAAGTTTTTTACTATTTTTTGGTATGTTAAGAAGTTTGTTTTTAACTTTTAATTATACAAATTAATATACTGTAACTTATGTGCAGTGAGGGCCAAAAATCCTGCATAAACTCATTTAAAATTCAGAGATTTGTTTTTAAGAAAAACGCTTGGACACGTCTATTTTTATTTTTGAATGCGGTTTTTTATGGTAAATTCATATACAGTACAGTTTAGTCCAAAAGAAAGTTGCGACCACCAACTTCATTTTTTCGAAGTACCTGTTTTTGTATTCCATTTTTGAATTCTGCTTCAAATTCTAATTGTAAGTATATTTCATATAGCATGTTCTATACCTAATCTCAACAGTTACCAAGAAATTTACTATCAAAATTACATATGACTATAGTTAGACGTTTATGTTTAATATATCGCACATGTATTCCAAAACCGTCACTATACGAAATTTTTTATAAATGTAATTTTTACATTAAAATGTCTCTAAATTGTGCCGGAAACACCAACAATATAACTTGACTACTTTACCAGCGGATTCTTATCTAAGTTAATCGTAATTTAATATATTGTCGTTGTTGCCGGCACAATTTTTGAACATTTTAATACAAAAAGTACATTTATGACAAATTTCGTATAATGACAGTTTTGGAATACATGTGCGATATGTA
>JABRWK010000237.1:30520-46346 GCA_013372445.1 Hypothenemus hampei | reverse complement strand
AATTTTGACGCAGATTTAATTTTTTCATGTTTATTGACATTATTTTGTCAGTGAATTACGCCTTTATGGTGCCTTATGGGGTTCTATGATCATAACAATAATAATGAAAAACGTAAACATAAGTAGGAAACCACAATGAACAATGAGGTAAAAAAATACAATAATATTACGACTATTGTGGACACATTTATGTTTATGTTTAAAATTACGTATTAATTATGGTAATGTTTTATGCAGTTTTTATGCTTATCCCCATTGTGGTCCGGGCCTAAGAATACACTTGTTTGAATAGGTGGTATTTTTCATGTACCAGTATGCAACAGTTGATAATTTGATGACATAAATTTTGAACCCATATGTCGGAAAGAGTTGATAGAATAAATACCATAGAGATATAAGAATAGGGCGGGCAAGGTATAGGGATTCATTTAAGCGAAAAAGGCGCTTTAGTAAAAAGAGAGTAAAGCATAGTGATAGTTGTGTCTTTGTTTAATAATACACGCGCGGTGGAATGCATGAGGTAGTAGATTAAGTTCCTATCCTTTATATAATTTATAATTCACAACCTCATAAAAAGTGCAATTTTGGTAGATAAGAAAGACTAGGGTAGGAAAGCAATTTTTCATTACCAAGTCACATGCCATTTACGCATTTTACACCCACAGTGCAAGCCAAAAATTGTACGATGGAAAGGACCTTGCACCACTACCAATTACACATGTGTTATTAAAAAAGGACAGATCTACCATTATAATCTTCCCTTTTTCATTTTGATGTGACAGATTTGGGGCGGCTTGCTTACCTCCTCTATTCTTATAGATATCTATGGTAAATGTGCATATTTAAACACAGATGGATTATGTTTGTGACACTTATCAATTTTCAGTGAACTATACTTATGTAAATTTAACAGTTGATATTCTAATGCGCATGCTAATTCTATAAATCTCATTGAAATTGATGAGGTATTAGGTGTTAACTTCATTCACTCCGAACACCACTAAATGGTTTAACTCTTTTTACTTCATGGATAATAGAAAAACGGTTTAGAATTTTTCATCCTGAAAACCATCGGATACGAGATACGAGTGAAACTAACTCCAATTAATCGAAATATTAAACAAAATTTACTTTATTTTTTTATTTTGGCACCCTGTATTTGAATTCATATCTATTTTTTACTAAAGCAACTTTAATTAAATCGACTTATCTTGAGCTGAGCCGTATTCTATCTGGTAGTGTTATAATGTCCTTTTAGTGACACCCTGTATTTCGAATGGGTTAGCGTAGACGTACTTGGATCTTATTGACAATATAGAAATGGGATCCAATAAAACATATTTACAAAAAATGACTAAATATTTGTATAGTTTTAATGGTCAAAAAACTTATTTACACAAGTCATTAATAAATTAAAATATTAATAGTTTCCGCACTTTTTAACAATGCTTTGAGTATGTAGTTTACAAGAGAAGTTTCAAGAAAATTAACTTAATAAATACATACACAGGGTGTCCTACTAAGACATTCACGGATACATATACCCATTAATCCTAAAAAATAGTGTAAAAAGAATGTTAACTTTTTTATTTACAACTCTATAACCTAAAAATATTGTTGAATTTACAGACTACAGAATAAAGACGCAACTTTATTACTTCAAATAGAACATCCTATATATTATTACTTTTTTAGATGTTTTAATTAAAGAATTTTAAGAATTTTTTTATATCGAACTCTAATTTTTTATAGATGTCAAACAGTCACGTGTTACTTATACATGCATAGTCAAATATACTTCATTTCACTGTAAACATAAAAAATCAGTCTTTAGGTAAATTGAACTTGCAAAATCTCTAAAATTATTTCAAATCTGTATAAAATATGATAACCAAAATCGATAAGATCAGAGGAAGAATATGAAACAGTTAGTGAGAGGGCATTTTATTACTGGAAAGAAAGTATTATTACTTTAAAATTTCCTAAGTAGAACAGGATTTGCGTTCTACCCCATAGCAAAAATTGATTCTTGAAAAAATAATAATACAGACTATTACTTATAGAGTTAAAAAAATAATTAGATGACACATATACTCTAAAAAAAGATTTTCACAATGAATGAATAATGAATAGTGGGTGTTTTTTATTTTTACCTTAAAAATTTGCCATTTTTTCTTAATATAATCATGTGTCGTCAATTTCAGGATTGAAAAAGAGAGTTTATCTATGACCATCAAATAATTATGCTCTTTTTCAGTACTTTTCAATTGAAAAAGTACAGCATTTTACTTCAGTGGAAAAAGTGCTCACTTTTTCCATTATTCTCCCATTACTTTTAGTAATAAATATAGTAACTTTTAGAATGTCAAGATTTTAGGTTGGAATGAGTTGACATAACATTTTGTCAATTTTTACGATTATTAGCGGATGGTGTCTAATAACAATTGAAAAAAACCTAATATTTCGCATACGTATATAACATATGTCACACTTATTACCTTGATAGCTGTTATGGTCGATGATCACAGATAAAGTATAGTATTCAATTTGTAGAAAAGAACCATTAAACACGAGAATGATTGTAGACATGTGTAAAAACAGGGGCCTAAAAAAGTGAATTTTTGAAAAAAAAGAAAAAAGATATTTTTTCTGAACCTTGACAGGTCGATAGAGAATTGAAAGATGATCATTTTGCTTTTTTCCCATTATTCAGTCATCTGGATCGAAAGTTATCGCAAAAAAACAAAAAATTTACGGAACTTTGGAGGTAGGTGTCACCCCTTAAACCTTGACGATTGCAGATAAAAAAAATATGTGTCGATTACTTTTCATAGTACTATAAGTGTGCAAAGTTTCATTACGATCGGCAAGTCACACCTCGGACGGTTTCCTTGTTAGTGCTAGTTCACAATGGCCATAACCATAAAATGTATGTACATAAGGAATAAATAAAACCTAAAGTTATAGGTCATGAGTGGTCTATATTTTATATGTTTGCTATTAGTTTAAGGTTTCGTTTTCGTGGATTATTAGAGCTAAGATACGGGATCCGAAAACAATCAGTACGAATGGTATTTTTAAACAAAAAGTGGAAAACCTCATAAACGCTTAAATTTACAAATAATATAGTAATTGAACAAAAATAGGTATAATTTTTCGTAGAATCTGAAAAAACAGTAATATAAAAAATATTGTATTTGAAATAATAATGTCATGTATCATACAAGCTTGATAATGTACCTTATGTAATTTTAAATATTTCTAGATTAAAGAATTGAATATATTTATAAACTTAATATTTTTCTTTTAATCAATAATTTTATCTTATCTCAATTAACAGATATTGAGAAAAAGGGTGTCCAAATTTGTTCTTCCATTTTAATTAAAAAAAAAACATACAAAAGACATTAAATGTTATTATTTAACAATTTTATGTTGAACTTCAAATGTTGTTAATAATGAAAAATTATATCCAATAAGTAATCAACTCAATTTTGTGGACATGCAAACATTTTTTTATCAAATTTTTCGATAATATTTTTGAAGACATTCTGTCTAATTTCTTCAATTGCTTTAATAATGTTGACTCGAAGTTGTTCAGTTGTTTAAGGATTGTTAGCGAAAATTCTGTCTTTCAAAAAATTAAAAAAAAAAATCAAAAGTGCATACGGCATTTTCTTTCAGTTTCAACAAAACATTCTTCATTTTTGTAATGAGTTTTCACAATAAATATGCATTCTTCGATGGAAAATCGTTCCATAATAATCAAGCTAAATATAACTTCTGTATTTTCCATCGAAGAACGCATATTTATTCTGAAAACTCATTACAAAAATAGGGGGTGCATTGCTCAAACGCAAGGACAATTCCTACGCGTTTTTCAATTTTTTTGCTTTTTTGAAAGAAAGAGTTTACATTATCAATCCTCAAAACAATTGAACAGCTTCGTTAACATTATTAAAGCAATTTGAGAAATTAAACAGAATGTCTTAGAAAATATTATCGAAGATTTTGGGAAAAGAATGCTAGCATGTTGACTAAACAGAATGGTTCACTTGTTCGATATAATTTTTCAGTATTAACCGTAACATTTGCATTTCACAATAAAATTATAAAATCATAAATTTTAACGTTGTCAATATAATACGTATATGTTTTATTTTTAAATTGAATCTGAAGACCAAATTTGGATACTATATTATCTTTGAATATTTTAATGAGACGCCCTGTATATTTTATTGGATTTGTAATTTTTCCAAGGCATTGTATACTTAAAAAAAAAACAATTAAATTATTCTGTTAAATTCGTTGCATACTTTGCTCAAATCTAATTAATTCGATTTTGTTTCGTGTTCGTAACGTACAATAGGCAGACGAACGTGAATGTGAAAGTTACGAAAAACCTTGCATAACTTTCCTAACCAGTCAAATGTCGTGTAATTAATAGGATTCTCATGTTATTCTATACAGAAAGTGTAAATATTCGTCAATTTTTAACAGTTACATGTTAACCTCGCATTTTGTTAAGGATAAAAAAATAAAAGAAGGGCATCTATTTGAACTAGAAAAATATGTGTATTCAAAAAATAAACAAGGACATTGAAATAATATAAGACATCATAGACATTATATGAATTTATAATATAGGTATTTAATTAAAATCCAACTTAATTTAAGAAAAAAATTAAAGATCAAAAATTGATGATGTAAACATATGTGATGTGTAATGTATGACAATTAAAAATAGAGAAAGGTCCTAGTTTGAAAAAAAGTTAAGAGGCATGGCCCGGAAGAAAAAATAAAGCTCTCTAAAATCTACATGTTACATAAGATCTTTAAAAATCTCGCCCACATATGATATTCGTAGTAGGGAGAAGTAATGCAGTTTAACTGATTAAACCTTTATAACAGACTTGACTATGGACCCAGATTGCAAGTGGAAGAAGCAAATGGTGAAATAAGTGGCGTTTTAAAGATACAATTTTTAATGGAAATCTATATGTATCTGATAACCCAATATGCCACATTAATAATTTGAAAAAATCTAAATTCCCATTTCGAAGATACATATAAACCAATAAACCCATTTTACTGTTTAAAAACTATCACGTTTTCACTTAACCCTCGGTTAAATACTTAACCTTGGGTTTAAACTGTTTTCAATTGAAAATTCCATCGACAAAATGGCCTCGTATATGCCTCCTATTTAAGCTAAGCAAACGTCCAAATTCAAATTCCAAGGAAAGTAATTAATAATAATTATGTTTCAATGTTCGTCGAATGCTAAATATACTGCTTAACCTGGTAGTATCTTTCAACTTGCGACTTGTCCTTTTAGATGTCATAAAAATTGTTATTTTTCTTTGAATTTCGTTAAGTGAGCTATAAAATATAGATTCTAACTGGTTTTATTTTTATAATTTTGAAGGTTAGTGCATACGTTTGCAAAGGTGACAATGGTTTGGCAATCGTGTAAAATGCGACATTGCTGTCCAATTTATAGCGCGTCATCGAAAGACTCTAGACCCCCATTTAAATAAATTTTAACTACTTTTTACTCGATAATTTATGGAAATTTTAATTACTTTCGATCGTTAAAAGGACGATTCATGTATTTTAGTATGGAATCTTATATATACAGGGTGTTGCATGACGTATGGGACAAGGTTCAACCAGATAGAGTACGGCTCAAAATAAGTCTAACTATAATATAACTAAACTTACCTTAAAAAAGTTCGTCCAAAAGTTGATAATGACCGAGATACAGGGTGTCAAAGTTTAAAAACACTACATTTCATTATTTTTTAACTTCCAAACGGCTTAAGATTTTTTAATCAATTTTGGTATATAAGTTTACCATATTGGTAAGTATAACCCAAAAAATTACTAGCTTTAACTATTCATTGTAGTGACAGAGGCATGGGTCTCATATTTCATGAAAATTTTTAAAATAAGAAAACACGTGACATGTATTATTTCTGCCAATGCAATGAATGGTTAAAGCTAGTAATTATTTGGGTTATACCTACCAATATGCTAAACTCATATATCAAATTTGATTAAGAAATCTTAAGCCGTTTGGAAGTTAAAAAATAATGAAATGTTGTTTTTTTAAACTTTGACACCCTGTATCTCCGTTATTATCAACTTTTGGATTAAGGTAAGTTTAGTTAACTTACCGACTTTACCGACTTAACGACTTATTTTGAGCCGTACTCTATCTGGTTGAACCTTGTCCCATACATCATGCAACACCCTGTATAGTATAAAATTGGATCTGAATAGGGAGCAGCATTGCAAAAAAATTCTTTATTTATATTTTATATTTTAAGATTGTTCACTACACATTTCAGTTGATCTTATTATTACGTCTCTGTTTGTAATGAATAAATAACAATCGAATTAATCATAAATGAAACCCACACACACCTCGTCATACAGAGCGGACTTCCGGGTGATCATACATTTTTTCATCGTTTAATTTAAAACCAATTACATCAAGTGGTAAATTTTAATTAATTTATAACTATAGGCTGCAAATAGACCAATGAGCTAGCTAAACGTATCACGTAAAAATTATGAAAATATTTGAATCATAAGAATTAAGTAGGTAATAATAAATGTTTTAAAATAAGTATTTTTTACGAAATTCTTTGTTCCGTCTTACTTTTTATTAGTAATATTTGACTCCTAATAGCTATTGGAGACTATAAATATTTCCTTTTGAAATGGGTATGCAGTTAATCATACATTCTTTCTATGTTCACATCGTGATAACATATTTTTATTGGTGTTTTAAGCGTTTAAATAGATACGTATATAGGTACTTATTATTACCTGAGTAAAAGTACGGAGATGCATATATGTATATGGTTGAATATACAAATTTTTTGCTATTTATTTAAGTAAAGAGTATATATAAAATCAATAATTGAAATATGTATTTTTTTTAATCATTTAATAGATTTTAAATAACATTAAAAGTTTTGGCACAAATTTTTGGCTTTTTTCTAATAAACGTCCGAATTACTACGTATTTTCATTTAATTTATTATCTTTGACATGGTTTAATTAGTAATCTATATGCGAGAAATTTTTTTATATATTTTCCTATTTCACAAAATCAGCACAATATAAGCCAGATAAAAACATTACAATGGTAAACAAATATTTTCCTTTGGTTGACTGCTGTTATTATTTATTCGGCGAAAAAAAAAACAATGAAATGATTCAACTAATTAATAATAATCGCGCATACCATGGAAAGAATTTAAAACCTTATAGCAGAGTACCCATTTCACCTATTTATGACTAATACTGGAGTAACAATGTTGCCGAATATACGAAAACTTAATGCAGTAAGAATATTTTAGCTCTGGTGTAATTGATTGATCAAGTTCTTGGAACGATCACGAAGAACAAGAAGAATAAAAAAATTATTTCCTGTTTTAAAGGGAGAGGCAAGAATACAAGGTCGTCACTCTCCTAGTTTTAATCCTTTGATAAAGAATCATTAATAGCATCATTTACAATGTTGTATAATACAATAGGTTTGCGAATTTGTATTGTTGTCATATCATTTTTATCATTGAGGAATTTAATTGGTTCTCAAAATAATACGATAACTGAATAAAGAACAATGGAGGCGTTTTCGTATTAATAGGTTTGTTTATTACACGGTAAATGTCCCATAGTTTTATCAGCATTAATAATTTCACGACGGTATTATAAATATTTGACGCTTGGCTAGACTCTTGGTTCGTTTTTTCCTTTCAAGAATATTTTGCCAGACCGCAGGCCAACTATGCTTAAATAGAACGAATTTTCAATTGAAAAACTAAAGTTTTATCGGATATACTTCATTGCATACTTACACCACTTTCTCAAAAAAGCGCTCGACAGTTTGACGCACAACTTTTCCCTTCCTTTCATCTTTTATTTCTTTTCTTGTTTGGACTGGATTATAAGATCACCACACTAAGCCTTTTTTCTGCTTTATTTCACGTGCTTTTTGTTCCCTTTTTCTTGGATCAATTTCGCATCACAACATTTTCCTTTCAATGCAAAAGGATGTTTTATTTCAGTACTCGATTCTGTAGAAAAAAAACTAGAAATCAACAAGGGTCTGGTAAACAATATGGGTCTACTACCAGCAGCATTCAATTAATCATTAGGCACAAAAAACAATAGATATACAGTAGCAATGAAATAAAAGTTTGTAACATATGTTTATTTTTTAGTAAGTAAAGTGAACAATTATCGATAGAGGTCGTTTTTTGAAATGCTTAATATACAGGGTGATTCACGTAGCTCGTTTATTAGGAAATTTTATTTTCATTTAATTTTTTTATATACGTTAATAACTTATATTCCAATCTGTCTTTTGTTAATTTTTTAAATAAATTAAAATATTTTATAAGAATAACCGCAAGACTTTTTTGGACCATATCAAAAGAATAAAACTTTTCAAAAATTTTAAAAGAAATGCGGGACAGTAGAAAAACGAGCTACTATTTCTAAATCAAATTTTAACAAAATTGGCTCCATTGGATTGAAGATATAACTATTAAATTTTCTGTTAAACTTCTGAAATGTATTAGAAAATACATTTTCATAAACTCTACTATTAGGTTATTTTTAAATTTTAAAATTTCATGTCCTTATATGGTAAAATTTCACGTTTCTGTTTTTTTTTTGACCATGTACCTTACCAAAATTCAATCTACGTTCAATTGAAGAAGAAAACCGCTATTTTAACTCACCATGGTAATTTTCAAGGTTGTTACTGTAAAAGGGTACTATATCCGTTGTCCAATTACATCAAGAAATATTGATTTTATACATATATTTAGATTGTCAATATTAAAGAATCTATCAGCACTGAATAAAGATGTCTAGAATTTCAGAAAGCTTATTTGGATTCCATTTAAAAATATCCGAGGTATTATTATGCAGGAAAACAATACATCAGTTGCTATTCGTTTCCTTTATCTTTGCACCATCAGATCCTTAAACTTAGATCTCTTTCAATAACAAAAAGTTCTACATACAAAATTCAAAATCAAAAGAAAACTCTAATAACATTTTACGACAAAGTCTCTCTGCCATAACAAAAGAAAAATGGAATTTTATCAAAATTATGAACACGGTTTGTCAAAAACATTATTTCATTTGTATTCATATTAAACATTTTTTATACTTTCTATTGATGGAAAAAATGCTATTACCTACTTGTGGTTACTTCTAATGCAATATAATTCTACCAAAATAAATTATAGGCTATGATAAAAACATGATTGGTCGAAATGGCCCGCAATGCATTATGTTAAAAAATAACTTACAAACCTAGTTATTTTTACTTAAAAAAATACATTTAATTGAAATCAATTTAAAAACAAAATATGTCTAAAAAGTTTTGTTTTTAATTGAGCGACATCTACAGGTTAAATTGACTTTCACAATACTTCATAGTAACTGACGAAGCATTCTTTGGATCATTTTGAATATATATTTCACTTTTTAATTTAATTTATTTACAAGATAATCAGAAACAGGAGAAATCATGGCGGAAATCATTAGTTGTTAAACCTACCTAGAAATATTAACAAAACTGTTCTAAGAATTTGGACGTAATAAATGTCCTAGTAAAAGTCCTGGTAACAAGGGGGAAGCATTGAGATGAACTAACTCTTCTGTTTAGTCCCACTTTAAACCCAGAAAAAAAAACTTTTATGAATTCTCAATAAGTTTTTTTTTAAAAACTTCAAGTAAGAAAATATAATAGTAACATGGTTGAAAATCAGGTTTATCTAAAAAAAACCACCCTTGTTGTCAATCAATCTATTAAATTATGATACATTTAACTAAGTAATTAGTAAATACTTGTGAATTGTGAGATGAATCTTGCAGCTGAAGTGCTGTTGTTCCATTTTCAATTGCAAAAGAAGTTTTATAATTTTATTAATACAGAAATATCTTTTTTAATATTTTTTTGCAAATTATATTAAGCATATTTACTATAAAACATAACTAGAATCTGAATTGCCAAAGTTTGCCTTATGTAAAAATACAGTTTAAAATAAAATCGTATTATAAATATGACCTAAGCATTTTATATACAGCGTGAATTAAATTATGACCGGTAACATATATTAGGTTTCCATTTGAAAAAAGCTGACTTTTGAATGACCTTCTAGATCACTAAAAAATGAAGAGCGGAATATATCATTTTGTAGACCTTACGAGGACAAGCAAGTTTTTATTTTAAATACATATTTCTTATAAGTATTCGAAGTGATTGGTCAAAGTCCGTAAACTAAATTCTGAAACATTCATTATAAGTCATCCTTATTCCTGATTATTTTGCTTAATTATTATCCTATTCAATATTCTTTAACAAAAATACTTCATCGGGGACATATGTTAGACTGTTAACTCCACTTATGGACAAAAAACTTGATTGCCAAAAGTTCTGAATGGAGAATAATATAATTATAGCAATTAAAAAAAATATTTTTTGGTATTTTCTATAAAATGTAGTTATTGCATAATACATTATTATTGTTTTCCGCTAATAATTATAAATATTTATATTGCTTAGGACTATTTAATTTTCTTCCGTAAAATGAGTTCAGCCGGTGATAGCTGTTTAATATAACTTACTACCACTAACTACGGAATAAATGAAAAATAATCATAAATGTGAAATTTGAAAAAATGTTTTTAGCCGTTACTGTTACTAATATACCTGCAATATTGTGTGTTATAATGACTAGGTAGTTGGTAGCCTAATAAAATTTTAATGACAGTTAACAGTGTCGTCGAAAATACCTGAACAGACATAACAGTTTTATGTATGATTTCCTTGTTAAATGGAAATTTCAGGTAATTTTCTAAAAAGTTACAGTTAATTACAATAAGTGAAATGTCGAAGTCCATTTATCGCGTCCTGTGGAACAAGTTCATCAAAATCTAATTTCAACAGCAGAATTTGTATTGCATTTACCAGCGATAACAACGTTCAACTAAACGGCCAACCTTTAAATTAAAGGATTGATTTTCATTAAATTAAAGTTAGTGTTGGCCTCTGAAATTGTTGTTAATTAAATAGGTTCATTAGAGCGTTCCGACTAGGTCAAAATATAATTATTTATTTCATATTAAGATGAAAAGTTGCTACAACGTCACAATGGTGAAGTCCATGGGATTATTCCATTGACTTCAATATACATAAATATTATATAAAATGATGTATTCAATTTAGAATTTGTTTGTGTGAATATGTTATATTAAATCCGGTTAATATTTGCTTTCTTAGGCCATAGATAGGATGGTGATTGGTGAACAATAATAGGTGTTTTCCTTCTCTTGTATTAAAAACCGGTTTTAAATTTGTGATTGATTATAAAACTTCCAAATATAGAATTTGTTCCTCAAAAAATCATACAAACTATTCACACAGCCTACTTTTCGAGTAATACTACACGCACATTTCCCCAATGAGATTTCACCTAACGAGACTGCATAAGAAAATAAAACGTCTCTGCGTGTTAATTACGAAACAACGAGGTGTTTTTATGACATCGAAATCTTCATTTAGACGACCAAAGGTCAGTGGACTGAACTACTAACGTTGCAAAGCACGTTTTGTTTAAAAAAATTACAATAAATCAACAATGATTTCTCCTATTCGTGCTCCGGTAGTAAACCCTTGAAAAAAATCCATTCTAAGAAGAGAGAGGGAGACACTTACATCCTATTAAACGAGTGGCCTATAAGGAAAATATAAAAAGATAACAAAAACAATTTGCACTGGGTCGCACGCGCACTGTTGTCAACCACAACTTGACAAACTTTCTTTTCTGTCGCCAAACACGAACAAAAGAGAAACGAATTGGAAATTAAAAATCAAAAGCGCGACCGCCTTCGTACGTCGCCTCGAACTGTTCTGTTACACCTGATCGGGTCAGGTACGGGCGAAGAGTAAAGGTACTAAAAGTTAATTGTCCCCCACCAATGGATTCTTCAGCGCCACCGAACGGTACCAGGACTATGCCAAAAGTACACGGTTCTTGCGTTGTCAAATTATCATAAAGAGGCTACAGGATTTCATTCAACAACTTTAATAATTATTGCCATATTTTTTAAAAATTTATAATTCTTGATTTTTCCCTTTAATATTACAGTATAAATAATATGACATAAGTAAATAATATAACATAAGTCTTATATATAAATAATATAAGACTTATGTTATATCCATTCATATATTTTTTAAATAGGTGTATTTCGATTGTTCAATTAATATCAATATAGTATAGTGCTCTAATCTTAATATATAAAGTCAGTCTTAATATATAGAGTCCCTGCAATTTTCCTGTATAATACTCTTTAAGCCTTTGAGGCAATAAGATGTTAACTCACTATTTTGGGCTTAAATTCTTTAAACTTTTATTCTTTAAAAAAAAGAAAGTCAATTATCACCTTCATGTATCAAAAGCTTCAATTTAAAAAAGCAAATTTATATAATCATCCATTTGAAACAAATATAAAAGCTGATGGCAGGGGGGACAGTATAATTGACCTTCTATAAGCGAATAACTTTTTTGAAATTATTGTTTAGAAATCTCGTTTTTTTTAACAACTGCAAAAAAACATTTTCTACGGAATAACATGTACAACTCAGTTGATGACAATATCTTATTAAACCATCTAATGTTATACACCGTTATTCAAAAGCTATGCATAAAATTCATAATTACTGCATAGTTTCTTTTGAAAAACACTCAAATATGTAATTTGTTTTAGATTGTTATTTATAGTATAGTGATAATTTTATCCCTCACAAGGGAAACCTATTAAACTCAGTGTAGTGTATCTCAACTTTTTTTCCAAACGCCTACCTAAAAATAATTATTTTTTGAAAAAATTTCACATATAGGGGGATTTTCCCAGTACCAGTCTCTAATGCCACTCCAGGTGCTTAATGCTTATTTAAAATGAATAAAAAAAGTATAACATTTTCATTATCATAACATGTTGATATATTCCTTATTTACTAATTTTCCTCACCATTAATTTAACTTTTAGGGAAATGACGACGTATTTCCAGTGTCATTGATATTGTTAATGGCCGATACTGAGTGTCGACCGGGGCTGGGGGATTCTCCCCTACCCGTTTAAGGAACAATTCAGTACCGCATTTTATTATTTTATAAAAAGATTTCTCAACTGTTTTTGCCAATATTAATTCAGAAAAAGTATTGTATCAAGCTTTTATCTGAAGCATCTGAACATTATTTTTTTAACATAAATATTCGAATTTAGTGTTGCACTTTATTTTTTTATCCTCTATCTTTTGATACATTACTATACTATAGTTATTATAAATTTGAAATATAAAAGAAAAACTTATAGAACTGCTCCGCTTTTGGGGAAAAGTATCTGAGTTGGTATATACAGGGTGTAACATAAGTGATATCATTAATTTTAAGTGGTGATTCCTTGTCATATTTTAAGGAAAAAGTTCATATGAACATGGGTCCGCAAACGCACCGTTTCCGAGATACAGGGTGTCAAAGTTTAAGAAAAAAGACATTTCTTTATTTTTTAAATTCCAAACGGCTTAACATTTTTTAACCAAATTTCGTATATGAGTTTAGCATATCGGTAGGCTTAATTCAAAAAATTACCAGCTTTAACCATTCACCAGAGGCAGAGGTACAATTGTCCTTTTTTTCATTCAAAATTGTAATAAAATGTGACACCCATATCTCCGCCATTGGTGAATGGTTAAAGCTGTATATTAGAGTAATTAATATTTTTTTGATTCAAATTCATTTTACAAAGAAACTGATCCGTGGAATGATGGAGTGATGAGTTAGCTAAATTTTGAGACAATATACCGCTAGATGCCAGATCTGCTGCCGATTTGTGATTTTGATGCTGGATTCTGTGATAATTTTACATACCTCCAACTATAATTTTTTGTTAAACTTTGAATTCTTCCAATTCGGTTGGCCGCATAAATTTTTTATTTATTTGTTGGTGAACGGATCCATGCTATATATACAGGGTGAGTCAGGGTTAAATGGCCATACGTAAATCATGTATAGGGAATGTGATTTTAAGTAAGTTTTTGTAATAAACATGTGTCCGCAAATGCTTCGTTTCCGAGATACAGGGTGTTAAAGTTTAAGAAAAAGAACATATCTTTATTTTTTACCTTCTAAACGGCTTAAGATTTTTTAACGAAATTTTGTGTATGAGTTTAGTATATGGATAGCTTTAATCCAAAAAATAACCAGCTTCAACCATGCACTTATGGCGGAGGTATGGGTGTCATGCTTCATTACAATTTTGTATGAATAAAAGGGATACCCATACTTCCGCCATAAGTGCATGGTTGAAGCTGGTTATTTTTTGGATTAAAGCTATCCATATACTAAACTCATACACAAAATTTCGTTAAAAAATCTTAAGCCGTTTAGAAGGTAAAAAATAAAGATATGTTCTTTTTCTTAAACTTTAACACCCTGTATCTCGGAAACGAAGCATTTGCGGACACATGTTTATTACAAAAACTTACTTAAAATCACATTCCCTATACATGATTTACGTATGGCCATTTAACCCTGACTCACCCTGTATATATAGCATGGATCCGTTCACCAACAAATAAATAAAAAATTTATGCGGCCAACCGAATTGGAAGAATTCAAAGTTTAACAAAAAATTATAGTTGGAGGTATGTAAAATTATCACAGAATCCAGCATCAAAATCACAAATCGGCAGCAGATCTGGCATCTAGCGGTATATTGTCTCAAAATTTAGCTAACTCATCACTCCATCATTCCACGGATCAGTTTCTTTGTAAAATGAATTTGAATCAAAAAAATATTAATTACTCTAATATACAGCTTTAACCATTCACCAATGGCGGAGATATGGGTGTCACATTTTATTACAATTTTGAATGAAAAAAAGGACAATTGTACCTCTGCCTCTGGTGAATGGTTAAAGCTGGTAATTTTTTGAATTAAGCCTACCGATATGCTAAACTCATATACGGAATTTGGTTAAAAAATGTTAAGCCGTTTGGAATTTAAAAAATAAAGAAATTTCTTTTTTCTTAAACTTTGACACCCTGTATCTCGGAAACGGTGCGTTTGCGGACCCATGTTCATATGAACTTTTTTGCTTAAAATATGACAAGGAATCACCCTTTAAAATTAATGATATCACTTATGTTACACCCTGTATGTACAGGGTGTTCCGTTAACAGAGGTCATCGGCTCTATCTTGAAAACTGTTGCAGATAGAGTGCTGAAAAAAAATTATATAATAAAATTGGCCAAGAGAAAATTAGAATTTCCAGCATTTTCTCTTGGCCAATTTTATTATATAATTTTTTTTCAGCACTCTATCTGCAACAGTTTTCAAGATAGAGCCGATGACCTCTGTTAACGGAACACCCTGTACATACAGGGTGTAACATAAGTGATATCATTAATTTTAAAGGGTGATTCCTTGTCATATTTTAAGCAAAAAAGTTCATATGAACATGGGTCCGCAAACGCACCGTTTCCGAGATACAGGGTGTCAAAGTTTAAGAAAAAAGAAATTTCTTTATTTTTTAAATTCCAAACGGCTTAACATTTTTTAACCAAATTCCGTATATGAGTTTAGCATATCGGTAGGCTTAATTCAAAAAATTACCAGCTTTAACCATTCACCAGAGGCAGAGGTACAATTGTCCTTTTTTTCATTCAAAATTGTAATAAAATGTGACACCCATATCTCCGCCATTGGTGAATGGTTAAAGCT
>JABRWK010000236.1:86960-121094 GCA_013372445.1 Hypothenemus hampei | reverse complement strand
ACGCTATTAGAAAAATGACACCATCCTTAAGACATCCGATCAACAAATTATGGAGCCATTTTATCAACCCGAAATCTTCAGGCCTCTACCAACCAAGGTATTCTCTTATCCAACATTGTAACCAGTATTCAAATAGTATACAGCCTGCAGTGAAAGTGCAAGACCATTATGAGCATCCGGACAATAGAGAAGGTTTTAGTGATATCATTACAAAAATCCATGTGGCCTCTAACAAGTTAAATGCAGTCCCCAAAGAAAATGTGATATTAAGTGTCAAAGATGATAAACCAGAATCAAGTGGCAGACCTCCAAAAGAAAAATTACTCTACGTATATAATGTATTAGGAGAGAGTTTGCCGAAATTATTTGTACAACCATTGGATTATACCATTTATCATGATAACATGGTATTTGAAGACAATATAAGGAATATTCGAACCGTTGGCTTGTACAATTACGTTAAACAAGTGGCTTTGTTGCGTACAGTAGGCCATCTGAAATTTGCTTTTGTTAGGTTTGAGATTTTAAAGATAACTCAACATCCCGAAGATGGAACTGTACGTGTCAGGTGGAGGATAACAGGCATTTCCACTCTTAAAGTTATTATTCAATTTTGGAAGGTCAAATTGTGGAAGTACAAGGAATCTTCTCAGGATACTAGTACAAGTTGGTATGATGGTTTTTCCACCTTTGTGGTGAATGAAGAAGGCAAGGTTATTAAGCATGTGGCCGACAAAATGATGCCTGATTCTGATTCAGTCACCGCTGAGCCAGCACCAAATCTAAATAATGCAAAACTAGCATTGATGATTTCAGTTATTCCTAAGTTTTCAGATATAGGATTGTTTACGTAAAAATAATTATTCAATTGTACAATTGTACGTATTTATTGTTGTAATCAAAAGGGCGTAATTGTGACTCTCCGATGTATGTGTTGTGATTTAAGCTCTGTAGGAAAATAAAAATATTTCAATTAAAAACATCAACAGTTTTATTAAACAACTGAAATATTATTTGAACGTTAACATTTATCTTAAAATTATGAGATCGCTGTAAAAATATAAAATAAATTATTGCATTTTAGAGAAATGACTCAAACAAATCCACCAACTTTCTGATCTCCTTGATTTTCGCTGATTGGGCTTCAACAATCTTCATATTTTGACTAATCTCCTCTGCTTTAGCCATCATTGTGTACATGCTTTTTATATTGCCATCCATTGCATCGGACATTTTCGATACGGAATTTTTATATACATCAACGTTATCTGCTGTAATAGAACTGATGGAGTGTAAAATACCACTTAAATTTTCAATTAAATTATCTACAGATGTAGCCATTCTATGAGCTTCACACTCTAAATCGTTAATGAATGCCGTATCAACATGTCCTAAATGTGTTTGTCTTAATACTGGAGTGCCACTTCTTGAATCACCCTTTCTACTCACTGGACTTGAAAGTTTAATTTTTGTTTCCAAATCTTCAGCTACAAAATGCATCATTTTACCTTCTAGATGCACTGTGCCATCTAAATTTAGTGGTCTTAAAGGTTTATTGGTAACGAGACTTAAGGGGCGTTTGTTGTTAATGAAATTATCTTCAAGTTCTTTAGAGTCGAGCTCCAACAGAGATGAATTATGAGTTTCATCTTCAGGACTCAAACCTGACTTGAAAGATATTTCACTGTAGGATTGAGTCATTTGCTGAGATGCATCATCTTCTTGTAATTCTAAATTTTCCTCCATTTCCAAAGGTTTTGTTTCAGTTTTTTGAACAGTACCCGATGTTGATTGGTGGTCCAAGGAACGAGATGCATATTTGCTATTTTGATGTGAGTCCATCCTCTGAAAAAGGTCTTTACAAAAAAATTGACAAATGAACTTTTGTTTGGTTAGGTTGTGCCTTATAGATGTTTTAAAAGTAAATGTTAAAATATAAATTGTAACGTCTATTATTTAAACGACATTTTGGTAAAATATTTGAAATTGAATTAAGTTAGTGTTTACTTTAATAATAAAATGCTTGTTAATAATTTAAAAGAAAAAAATCAAATCTTCTTTTCAAAATTATTTTTGACAGTTGATCAATTGTTTTTTATCTCACTTCATCAGCAGTGTATTTGCTTCATTTTAAGAAACAGCCATATAACCTGGAGTCAAAATAAGTTGACAAATTTATGCAATATTTATAATGTAATTTGTGACGTTTGATTGTTGATAGCATGAGTGAAATCTCAGGTATTTTCAAAAATATCAATTAACGTTATGAAGGGTGTGCCCCATTAAATGGAAATTAGTGATTTTTCATTCGAAATTATAGTTTTGATATGTTTTCACAATTGTCCTGTTAGGAACCGCCTTGCAAGTTAAAGCCACTTAAAGTCTAATGACTTTCTGCTCCTTTAATATTTTCAAATAGAATAATTAAGGTGACATCGAGCCATGCCTTCACTACGAAAACGTGTCTCTACTTATTTGAGACAATTAAGCTTCCACAATGAACCTAGAGTTAGAAGAAATAATATAAATGAGAATGCATTTATAACGAAATATTTACAAGGGTAGGTTATCAAAAATACTACTCAAAATCGCTTTTTGATATTGTACTTTCAGACAAATAGCTTTGAAAGAAGGACCAGCAATTATTTATGGAAAAAATCCAACAGATTTACCTTCCTATGATTTGGATAGATATGAAAATGGCCCTAACACGACAATTGGTTGCTATTCAGGACCCAATGGAGGTCTGACAACAGTGAGACGAACTGAAAAACATTTGTCGGTACCAGACGATGATATTGATTTTATTGATAATCCAGAAGAAGATTCTCCTCGTAAGTTTTTACATCACTTTTTTTAATCTAGGAGGAGACATTGAAAGGCAATAGAATAGACAACATGTTTTCGTTAAATATCCTTTCAGTAGTTCGAGTGAGTGAGAAAAAGTCACCCAAAAGGATAGAAGGACAGCCAATTGACAACACTACCATGGTGATTAAAGTGGCCGGCAATGAATACTGTGTTACAAATAAACCAAAAAGGCATAGCAAAAGTTTTAGCTTAGGAAGTATTTCGGACTTTAATATTGAAGTGGAAAAGACAAGAATTGATACCAGTTATTATAGCTACGATAGCAAGAAGAATGATAATGATGATTGTATGCAAGAATCCAGTAAAATAGGTATTTTTGATGAGGGAAAGTCTTTAATATGTCCTACTAACAAGGAGGCTGAAAATGTAGACGAAGAGAAAAGGTTAAAACTTAATACTTTTGATAATAGACATGTTAAGAGAATTAATAATATTAATAAAACCTCATCTGGGACAAAGAATTATGCCTTAAGCAAATCTACAAGTGAAGGGAATCCGTTTCACAATAAGAAAAGAGGGAAAGTCATCCAGGTGCAGAGACAACAAAGTCATATGGGTATAACTGATAGTTTGGCATGGGAATTGAATAAGTGTTTTTTTTTTCAGCTTTATATTTTTCACTTTTTTGCCTTTTTTTTGTAGTTTTTTCCTTACTTTATTCGCTTGTTTGCACGTTTGTTTCACCTGAAATATTTTTTTCTATAAGCCAATTATACTATAACAGTGGTAATTACGCTTTGGAATTTAGCCCAATAGACATTACTAACAAAAGAATTCACTTTTATTTCATTCATTTTACATGTAGTTTGCACAAATGCTTCAAAAGAGTTAGCCTCTTAAAAGCTTTTTTTTTACAATTCCTATTTTTATATTTTATTTTGTTGACTATTTAAATGGGGGTTCCATTCACAACGCTGCTTTTTAGATGGTGCTGCACAGAGTTGTCAAGGCAACGTTGCCTATCCCCCCCGAGACGACACATCTATGCTGCCAACTGAATGGAATTTGAAATCTGACAAATGTTATGGAATATCAGACAGTTTATATGATCTTAATCAAGTGACCAGGCACAAAAATGGTGATCCGATTGCTGATTGTTTCGGCATAATTGCTCGGAATGATTCGGCTATTTTGGCGGTAGCCGACGGTGTAAATTGGGGTATATGGCAAAACTTTCTTTTGCAATATCGTATTTCTTGACTTTGTATTTTTCGCAACAGGAGAAAAGGCTTCGGTGGCCGCAAAATCGGCTGTGCATGCGTCATTGTATTATTTGAACAAGACAATTTTCAACGATACTAAACCATTTGAGAAGTTGACAGTCAAGACTGATGACGTGGCCAGTGACGATCCGATCTATCCACCACATTTGGTCGGAAACACTCGGGATGTGTTCGTTTGTCTTTTGAGGGCGTTCAATTGTGCCCATGATCTCATTTTGGAAAATAAGGTTTAAGCAGCCATTTTTAAATTTTCTATTCTACATATCTACAACTTTTAGGGTATGTTGACTACGCTCACTGTTGCAGTCGTTCTACCGCTGAAGCAGCTCAATAAAGGACTGAGATCTGGTGATCAAGATGGACGTCGTTACGTTTGTTGCGTCTGTAATGTAGGTGATACCCTAGCTTACGTTTATTCGCAAAAAAACGGTCTCAGGGAACTTACCAAAGGTTTTTTTATAATTAGCAACTTTTATCATGTTTAATAAAACGTCAATTTTAGGTTCACATGACGTTACTAGCAATCGTGATATGAGAGATGCTCTCGGAGCATTAGGCCCGGTTGATGGCATTAATCCAGAATTAAGTAATTTGACCTTATCACTGACAACGCTCAACAAAGGAGATATAGTTCTCGTGGCTAGTGATGGACTGACTGACAATTTTGATCCAAACGTTTGTGGATTTACTGTTAATTCTAATAAACCTATTGTTGGAACTGGCAAGAAGCCAGTTCCAGTTAGGATTGAAAGTCAAGTACAAAAAGAGACTGTTGTGCCTCCGGTTAAACCTCCAAGGAGAAGTAAAACTCGTGCGTCGGTTTCGAGCAGCAGTCAATCGGAAAGGTCAAGTTCTTCAGTTGAAAAGGAAGTAGTGAGTCAAAGGAATGACAATTACGAACTGGATCCTTTAAAAGCTCATTTCTTAAGGGAAAACTCACTTGAGGAGACTAAGAAATCTATTAAAAAACTGCCGAGTGTAGTGGAAACTAAGACTAGCAATTTGAGAAAACAAGTGTCCATACAAAATAAACACAATGATAACCCTCCAAGTAAACCTCATTCAAGTAAAGCCTCAACGGCAATAGCTTCTAGAGAGATTTCGAATACATTAGATTCATCCACTAGTAATCGTCAAGCTTACAATTTCCTCAAATCAAAGACCTCACTGGACCTTAGATCATCCAATCGGACAAGCAAAATTCAAATTCTTCGTAACGAAGATGGCATTCCATATATTTCTCCAATTCAACGATATGAATTACAGTTGCTCCTCATTGAAGATATCCTTAGACATGGTCTTTCAGGACGCGAACCTCCAATTACCAATGCTAAAAAACTTTGCGAATACTTGGTTAGTTTTACCATGAGCATTACCTCAGCGAAAAGGAGGACTTTGGAAGATAAAGATTTATATTTCGATAATAGAAATGGTATCTTAGTGGAGGTGAATAATCAAGAAAAAAATTAAGACGAAAAAAAGGACTGGATAAAGTACAAACGTTGCCTGGAAAATTGGATCATGTCACCGTAGTTGCGTACAATGTGGGAAATATGGATTTAGGGTAGGATTTTTGCTAGTCATCTCAGCAGCAAAAGGCAATTTGAATGTAATCCGTGCAATGTAAGTTAACTTTTAAGACAAAAATGGAGATTTCCTATTTTTTTATATGTCGTAAATATATTTTTTTAATACGAATCGCAAGGTTATTTTCTGCGTCGTGCTCTAAGTGTCCAAATATTAATTGTTTTTGTGATTTTGTAATAATTTTTGTTATAACTCTTCAATAAACAAATAAATGAAATTTTGTTTTTGCTCGATATAGTTCCCAGAGTTTATATCTTATTTGATTTACTTTTTACCGCTATGGTCGCAAAGATTAATGTATAGGAAAGTAAATTCAATGAATATGACGGCCCAAGATGTAACGATTGTGGTGTGCCTATCGCAAGTTTCGCAAACTGGCGTTCACATTTTGACCCCAATTACAAATCTACAAGCTACATAAATGTTAGAATTGCAACTTTTAACTTAAATGTTTCCAAAATATATTTTACATTTATCCCTAGAGAGGTTCTTTAAGAAATTACAGAAAAATTGTGAGAAATACCACCCCGAGTTCGATATTCTATTGTGTGCGTAAAACTAAATTTTCTGAAATAGATTATAGTCGTACAATGAAATTAAAGTGAAACCTTAAGTAATTGTAAACAAATCTCCTGAATATACAGTTTTTAGAAGAGGGATTAAACTAAGTCTAATTTGCGGCCAATTTTTGAGCCACAACATATACAAGGTTTGTAAAGGGTCTTAGATATCCTCTATCTAACCTTCTTGGAAATATTGTACATGTTATAGACTAAAAATAAGCTTGGTTTAACTAAACCTACCAAAAAGTTTCATTCAAGTAGTTTCCGTAGAAAAGTTTTTTAATTCATCATTGTGTGAGTGAAAATACAAAATGTATTTTGAACAAGGATTTCGGAAAATTAAATTAAATTTCTAACATTGCATGTAAAATTAATGTATGAAAAAAGAAATTTTCTTATAAAATTTCGACAATTATTGATAGTTGTTTTGATTGATTATATTTGCATTGCTTTCATTGAAGAAAAGCAAATATTCAATAATTGATCAAATGGAAATTACAATTCTATAATCATAATTAAGAAGGCATTTATTTATTTTAATTAATAGATCTGTTCCAATAGAAACCTCAAGTCAAATCAAATGAAATTGTGTCAAAATGATCGTGTGACACTTTGTAAACTATTTTTGACCAATCAACATGGCGCTGATGGGTTAGGGATTTCTGTTGGAACCTAACATATTCATTATAATGTTGAATATTGTTAATATTGTAATAATACAATATTAACAATATATATAAATAAACTAATACTTTAGGGAGATAAATGGTAGAAACGCTGTCATTACGTAATAGTAATCCTCTCTATACATTGCGTCGTTTGACGGCGAACACTCTTGTGTAATCTTCTTATAGTTTTTTGACACAATAAATTTTTGACATTTTTTGGTACAACATTTTTTTGTACATTTGTGCAATTTGGAACGTACAGTTTTCAATACGTTCACTCTCATCATCAGTTTTCAAAGCGCCAATATTCACTGGTTTAACTCTGCTATACTTTGATCTTGATTTGCAGCAGTCTACAATATAGGATGACAATAAACTCTTTCTGAGTATGGATAACTTTTTCTTTATAGAGACTGATCTATTCAATGGGTAAATCTGGTAGTTTACTGAAATCGATATGTAACATCAAATGGTAAAAAAAAGTGACGTAAATCATTAAACTTTACTATTATAAGATGTATTAAAGTTCAAAAAATGAATGAAGTCATTATCGATAGATGTTTTTAGGCAGAATTTAATGGCATCAAGTAAATTGTTTGACCTTGATTTTAGAAAAACTACATAAATCTGCGTTTTTTAATGGCGGTATTAATAGTTGCTCCTCAAAGGAAGATTCAAAGCAGTCTCAACTCAGTCTCCTTCAAAATTCATTTTGTCAACCTAATTGATGACCTCAAATCTTCTTTGATTGGAATCGAATAATAACAAATATATCCTCAAGGTATACTTGAGTACTGAGAAACACATCTCAAAGGAACATTTAAGAATGTCTCAGTGAAGTATCCCTTTATATTTGTACGGTCAACGTACTATAGGCCTTAAATCTTCCTTGACTCGTGTCGAATTACTATTAATTACAAATGAACAGTCAAAGAATGCTTAAGTGGAGAGGAATATTTAAGGTACGATTACGACCCTAATGGCCATATTTATAGTCGTACGTTAAGTCTTCCTCAGCACTCATATCTTCCTTGACCAATAAGGAGTGTTTGTTTGCATTCAATAGTCGTTCCTCATTGGTCAAGGAAGACATGAGTGCTGAGGAAGACTTAAGGAACGACTATAAATACGGCCCTAAAAAAGACAATAACAGAGACAATAATATCTAGTTAATGATAGCACATGCGTAAAGGTTTTTACAAAAACTTTGGAAAATTTTTTGCAATTTACACTATCAACTTAAAATAATATTTCATATTTGCTTAAAAACAAAATCATATATTAAAAATTGCTTATTTAAATCTATAATTGTAATAGAATGCTTAATAATACACCAGTATTTTATATTACCAGTACTGATAAAATGACATAACAGTTGGTGTAAAATTGACGCGTAATCTGTCAATAGTGTCACTTTTGTCATTTCAGTTGATTTCTGTGTTCGTTTGGGTTTTGGTGTTTGTTATTTTGTAAAATAAGACTATCAAATATGTCGCAAATATGTCGATTATGTTTAAAACGATACCCTCTTCTTAGAAATCATAAATTTTTCAGCATCGACTATCGAAATAGCAATGGAATTTCGATTTCTTCAATAATGAAAACTTTCATTCCGGAAATGGTGAGCTTTGATCTACTTCTTTTAAGTTGGTAATTAATTAGAAATATTAATGCCGAATAAAAATTTGATGCTATTTTTACAAAACATTTTAATGTAAAATAACTTTATAAGGAATAAAATCAAAACAATTGCTGTTTGACATGTCAGATGTCTTTAGAAAATATTGTCAACCATGCTGCAGCTCTTCATAACATTGTTGTCATATTTAACACTTTCAGTATCTTGGTTTGTCAGAAAATCCAGTTATTTGTTCGTCATGCCACAAAGCTCTGGAAAATGCATATTCTTTCCGAATGCAATGTCTTCGTTCGGAAAATCTTATTGGCATTTATATGCGTGAGACTCATTACACAAAACCGACGATAAATCTGCAGGCAGTAGTTGATTATTGGGCAGAAATATATAGGCGACAACGACGTCATACCGAGGTTGCCAAAGCGAATTTGGCAGAATGGTTTGGTTTAGTTGGTGATGTATTGGAGGGTAATTAAAATTTGTAGCGTTGCCATGTGTATAAGTAATTATAAAACTTTTTTTTAGAAAAGTCTGTTGATATTGTCCAAGAAAATAATGATGCGACCCTATTTCATAATTTTGAAGAAAATTTTGAGAAATTAAAGAAGGATATTGCATCGGTTAAGGAGCAACTTAATATATTGAGAACCAATAATCAACATGGTATTTGGTATAATTTATTCTTTTCTTTGTTAACTTTCCATTTACAATGTTGCAGATAACACTAAGAAATCGCTAGAAAAAGAAATTAGTTCCCAGATGTTAGACTTTACACAGCTTCAGTACGTACAATCTGTACAAATTAACTTTTCCAATTTCAGTAGTTTGCTCTGTTTATAGGATTGTGGATATTACCAGTCAGATGAACGATGAACGAAAATACATTTTAGTACCAAAAACACCTTTGGATATTAATAAAGGAATTGGAAAAGAATGTCAGTCTCAGGAAATACCAACGAAATTTAATGACACAAGTCAAAATGTTAAAAATATACACCCAACAGGACGCACCTTGGTGACGGATAAAGGTGGCAGAACCTTTCCCGTTAAAGTTGTTAAAATTAATAATCAAAAGGAGCTTAACAAGTTAATATTTGCTCCCATTAATGCCACAAATCAGGAATCAGTTTTAAGAGGACGACTCCCGTATGATACTTCTCCAGGTATTAACGTTTTAATAAACACATTCAAGTATATAAACAATGTTTATTAAACATGACGTGATTTTTTTTAGACATTCAAACGCAAAAGGAAAATTTAACAAATAAAGGAAATTTGCCTAACAAACCAATACAGGCGTCTCAGCCAATAAATCCTCAAGATTTATTAAATTATGAACTTCAATCGCCTTCTAGAAATGAAGAAATCAGTCAAAAGATAAGTTCAAAAAATAAACAAAATGATGAAAAACGGCCCTTGAGCAAAGACTTTGTGGATTTAACAATTGATGAACCAACTAAAAAAATGAAAATGAAAGAATTTAACAATTCTCTTGGAAGCAATTGTACAGAGAGTTCCTGTAAGATTATTATCATGTGTTTTCTTTCTAGTCTCAAAGATGTAAAATATTTTCAGGTCAAAAAAGTTACGATAGTGCGGAAAAAAGCAATTACTTATGTCCTACAGAAAGTGTACTACAGCTAATAGATAACGTTCCCATAGATGAAGTGGAGTACGATTTGCCCGAATATGTTGAAGTTAATAATCTATCGATAGATGATTTAAATAAAATGTTTGATACAAACGAAGTAGCTACAGAAGATTATCGACAGGATATTAAAGATGGTGATAGCTTAGATGATCGAACGACAAATCAACGTGTTCCTGCTGAATATCGTGCTAAATCTCTTTCAAATTTAGAGTAATATACTCACAATTTTAACCTGTTTTCCTTTTAAATTTTATTGTTTTTAAGAAAATATCCTGATGTATTCGCAACAACTAAAACTATCTCAATGGAAGGCGATTACTTGAATGATCACGATTACTTAATAAGTCCTTACGAGATAAATAAATTAAGGATATACAAAAACTGTAGAGGAAGCCGTTACCTTTGTACCTTATGTGGTGAATTTCATCCTTCAAATAAACATCTACAGGTAATTTGTAAAATTAACTCATAATTAGTAACCGTTAATAAGACTTGTAATTTAAGCATATGAAAAGTCACGATACTCATTGTCTGGTTTGCAAGGTGAATTTCGGTAACGTCTTCGTTTTAAATTTGCACGCCCTAAAGCATAATTTCTTTTGCAACGTTTGTGGGGAGGACGTTCCTTATTCCAAATATTCGAAGCATGAGTATCTTCATCATCAGACGGAAATTTGGTAAGTAATTTTTAGACCAGTTGTAATTTGGTTAGATTTATCGAATATTATTATAGCCTTAAAAGAGCACAGCAAATCGGCGAAATACAAAAAAGTAAACTTACACAATTTGCGGCAGAAATGGGAAGAGAATTACAAATTGACAATCGTAAAGCACCACGTCGAAAATATACATCTTTAATAGAAAATTTAAATAAAAAAAATACAGACATTGTGAAGAAAGAACCAGTGGAAAAGAAAAAAAGGAAAAGTTCACTTAAAAAGACAGCGAATGCAGCTGAATCCAGTGGAAACCAACAGATAAAGAAAAAGTCACAAAGCCGCGTTCAAAAGAAAATAGTATTAAGTGAAACTCGTACAGATAAAGTGCGTGAGAAAATAACTGTAAGAAGGAGTAGAAGGCTTACAAAATAAGGAAGTATTATGCATTTATAGTTATGGCCGTAGATAATTAAATGTGTTAAAAACCCAATCATGGAAAAATAGATGTTATAGTACATTGCTTTTTTTCCATTGTTTGCAGTATGAATTTTTTGTCTATAAATGTTTTCGATGGGACATTAGAACTATATGTATAGAAAACCGTAGATGTATAAAAAAGTGAGAAAATTTAAATAAATTTTGATTGATCTAATCTATCTTTAAAAAATATTTTGGGCTTTGTGGCACTTCCAGTTACATCGGAAGTAGAGGGCAGGATGGATCGTTATTTTAATTGCAACCCCCCCATTTTTTTTAGATTTTTAGTCTTTTTTTCTAATATCCCAACGAAAAGAATACCTCGTATATTACCGTTGTTTTTAAAAATGTAATATAGAACAGACAAGTTTGTAACTAATAGAACAAACAAATTTTTTTGCATAATTATATCTAGTTCTGTTAGGATTTGTTTTTGTGAAAGATGTGTGTTAGACAAACAACAAAAAAATCTATTTGTTATTTTTTTAAAATAAATTCTGTTATTTATATCAAAAACGTTTTCAGAATTCTAAAATGTTAGTATAGTATGGAGTCAGATCTAGACTATACATGGTATAAGATATAATAGATTTGAAGCTAAAAGATATGTTATATCGTACTAAATCATCTAACAGTAGCCTCCAGCTATTTCTTTCTAAAAAGAGAGGTTGAGGAAGCCGGTAACCTCCTGAAGGGGTGTCAACATTAAATGAATATTGTAATACCGACTTTATCTTTTTTGGGAAGAATGGTTATTGAGATCTGGCATATATTCGGATTGGATATTTTTATCCCATAACAGGGGTCTTAAGATCACAACTAATATGATCATGTTGTGTACTATTTCTCTACCACTTTCATCTGTAACATTTTTCTTTAAAAGCTAATATGCAAAGATACCTTATCAGGAAACGATAAAATGACAATTTTGAGGACTTAGAATTTCAAGAACTACAAGGAAGGGCAGACTTAAATTGAAACTCTTAGGAAATTAATGTCTCATGAACTATTATCAATTAGGTACCACCCAAAAAAAAATCAAAAATCGAGGGCGAGAATACAGGTGATTTTTGATCTTAATCTTTCTTGTGGGCCTTGATGCGATATGTACGATATAAGGACGAGCATTGTCCTCCATCAGAATGACACGATGCATCTGTGCACATATGAGTAGAATATGTGGTTCCATAAACGAGCTTAGCTACAGGCTTCACAAGCCAACTCATGTCCACCAATCGACAGCGTTGCAGTGTGCATATTTTTACAATTAAACTTTGATTCAAGAGACCAAAGTTATCTTTTATATTCTTTTGTTTAAGTTGCATAAGAATAATTATTTCTTTTGTTTGAAGATCAAGTTGATAGTGAACGTCTCACAGCAAGACAGACAGTTCTTTAGATAGCACACGCGATTTTTTTGTTTCCAAACAAGTTATTTTTTAGTGATCAGTCTTATAATAAGTTTTTATCAAGATTTTCCGATTTACAAATGAAGTTCAAAACAGTGTTATAACAAATTGTTGGAGTAGTTATTACATAATAATTAGTTAGTTTATGTGGTCTTTCCAAAAATTAGAAATAGGAGACAATCATTAGCATATACGTTAGAGCAAATTAGAGTTCCAAAGAAGCATACAGACCCACATTTGGCACCCAACAGTGGGATATATTATGTTCGTCGTTTATAGTCTTCATTTTTCAATCGTTCTGTGAGATCAAAGTCAGGTTGCTGAAATCAAAAATATATGAAGTGCACAGGGAAAAAACACCCTCAGTCCACTTTTTTAAAAAATTGAGTTTGTGGTACGACAAAATCGTACTATAAAGTAGTCGAATCGATAAATTTGAAAGTGACTGAATTCCTGAAAAATAGGCGTTAAAGTATTCATTAGGTAGTACCTAATAGGTACTAAGAACAAATGGCATTTGTCAACTTTAAATTTGATTTTCCTCAATTTTTTATTTTTTGGACTGAGGGTGTTTTTTCCCTCTACCCTTCATATGTTATTTCTGAAAGGTTAATTGAATCGCTGAGTGGAAAAAGGTAACGATTGCAAAAAATCATATTTTTGGTAAAATGAAAAAAATGTTTCNTACAGTTTTCAATACGTTCACTCTCATCATCAGTTTTCAAAGCGCCAATATTCACTGGTTTAACTCTGCTATACTTTGATCTTGATTTGCAGCAGTCTACAATATAGGATGACAATAAACTCTTTCTGAGTATGGATAACTTTTTCTTTATAGAGACTGATCTATTCAATGGGTAAATCTGGTAGTTTACTGAAATCGATATGTAACATCAAATGGTAAAAAAAAGTGACGTAAATCATTAAACTTTACTATTATAAGATGTATTAAAGTTCAAAAAATGAATGAAGTCATTATCGATAGATGTTTTTAGGCAGAATTTAATGGCATCAAGTAAATTGTTTGACCTTGATTTTAGAAAAACTACATAAATCTGCGTTTTTTAATGGCGGTATTAATAGTTGCTCCTCAAAGGAAGATTCAAAGCAGTCTCAACTCAGTCTCCTTCAAAATTCATTTTGTCAACCTAATTGATGACCTCAAATCTTCTTTGATTGGAATCGAATAATAACAAATATATCCTCAAGGTATACTTGAGTACTGAGAAACACATCTCAAAGGAACATTTAAGAATGTCTCAGTGAAGTATCCCTTTATATTTGTACGGTCAACGTACTATAGGCCTTAAATCTTCCTTGACTCGTGTCGAATTACTATTAATTACAAATGAACAGTCAAAGAATGCTTAAGTGGAGAGGAATATTTAAGGTACGATTACGACCCTAATGGCCATATTTATAGTCGTACGTTAAGTCTTCCTCAGCACTCATATCTTCCTTGACCAATAAGGAGTGTTTGTTTGCATTCAATAGTCGTTCCTCATTGGTCAAGGAAGACATGAGTGCTGAGGAAGACTTAAGGAACGACTATAAATACGGCCCTAAAAAAGACAATAACAGAGACAATAATATCTAGTTAATGATAGCACATGCGTAAAGGTTTTTACAAAAACTTTGGAAAATTTTTTGCAATTTACACTATCAACTTAAATAATATTTCATATTTGCTTAAAACAAAATCATATATTAAAATTGCTTATTTAAATCTATAATTGTAATAGAATGCTTAATAATACACCAGTATTTTATATTACCAGTACTGATAAAATGACATAACAGTTGGTGTAAAATTGACGCGTAATCTGTCAATAGTGTCACTTTTGTCATTTCAGTTGATTTCTGTGTTCGTTTGGGTTTTGGTGTTTGTTATTTTGTAAAATAAGACTATCAAATATGTCGCAAATATGTCGATTATGTTTAAAACGATACCCTCTTCTTAGAAATCATAAATTTTTCAGCATCGACTATCGAAATAGCAATGGAATTTCGATTTCTTCAATAATGAAAACTTTCATTCCGGAAATGGTGAGCTTTGATCTACTTCTTTTAAGTTGGTAATTAATTAGAAATATTAATGCCGAATAAAAATTTGATGCTATTTTTACAAAACATTTTAATGTAAAATAACTTTATAAGGAATAAAATCAAAACAATTGCTGTTTGACATGTCAGATGTCTTTAGAAAATATTGTCAACCATGCTGCAGCTCTTCATAACATTGTTGTCATATTTAACACTTTCAGTATCTTGGTTTGTCAGAAAATCCAGTTATTTGTTCGTCATGCCACAAAGCTCTGGAAAATGCATATTCTTTCCGAATGCAATGTCTTCGTTCGGAAAATCTTATTGGCATTTATATGCGTGAGACTCATTACACAAAACCGACGATAAATCTGCAGGCAGTAGTTGATTATTGGGCAGAAATATATAGGCGACAACGACGTCATACCGAGGTTGCCAAAGCGAATTTGGCAGAATGGTTTGGTTTAGTTGGTGATGTATTGGAGGGTAATTAAAATTTGTAGCGTTGCCATGTGTATAAGTAATTATAAAACTTTTTTTTAGAAAAGTCTGTTGATATTGTCCAAGAAAATAATGATGCGACCCTATTTCATAATTTTGAAGAAAATTTTGAGAAATTAAAGAAGGATATTGCATCGGTTAAGGAGCAACTTAATATATTGAGAACCAATAATCAACATGGTATTTGGTATAATTTATTCTTTTCTTTGTTAACTTTCCATTTACAATGTTGCAGATAACACTAAGAAATCGCTAGAAAAAGAAATTAGTTCCCAGATGTTAGACTTTACACAGCTTCAGTACGTACAATCTGTACAAATTAACTTTTCCAATTTCAGTAGTTTGCTCTGTTTATAGGATTGTGGATATTACCAGTCAGATGAACGATGAACGAAAATACATTTTAGTACCAAAAACACCTTTGGATATTAATAAAGGAATTGGAAAAGAATGTCAGTCTCAGGAAATACCAACGAAATTTAATGACACAAGTCAAAATGTTAAAAATATACACCCAACAGGACGCACCTTGGTGACGGATAAAGGTGGCAGAACCTTTCCCGTTAAAGTTGTTAAAATTAATAATCAAAAGGAGCTTAACAAGTTAATATTTGCTCCCATTAATGCCACAAATCAGGAATCAGTTTTAAGAGGACGACTCCCGTATGATACTTCTCCAGGTATTAACGTTTTAATAAACACATTCAAGTATATAAACAATGTTTATTAAACATGACGTGATTTTTTTTAGACATTCAAACGCAAAAGGAAAATTTAACAAATAAAGGAAATTTGCCTAACAAACCAATACAGGCGTCTCAGCCAATAAATCCTCAAGATTTATTAAATTATGAACTTCAATCGCCTTCTAGAAATGAAGAAATCAGTCAAAAGATAAGTTCAAAAAATAAACAAAATGATGAAAAACGGCCCTTGAGCAAAGACTTTGTGGATTTAACAATTGATGAACCAACTAAAAAAATGAAAATGAAAGAATTTAACAATTCTCTTGGAAGCAATTGTACAGAGAGTTCCTGTAAGATTATTATCATGTGTTTTCTTTCTAGTCTCAAAGATGTAAAATATTTTCAGGTCAAAAAAGTTACGATAGTGCGGAAAAAAGCAATTACTTATGTCCTACAGAAAGTGTACTACAGCTAATAGATAACGTTCCCATAGATGAAGTGGAGTACGATTTGCCCGAATATGTTGAAGTTAATAATCTATCGATAGATGATTTAAATAAAATGTTTGATACAAACGAAGTAGCTACAGAAGATTATCGACAGGATATTAAAGATGGTGATAGCTTAGATGATCGAACGACAAATCAACGTGTTCCTGCTGAATATCGTGCTAAATCTCTTTCAAATTTAGAGTAATATACTCACAATTTTAACCTGTTTTCCTTTTAAATTTTATTGTTTTTAAGAAAATATCCTGATGTATTCGCAACAACTAAAACTATCTCAATGGAAGGCGATTACTTGAATGATCACGATTACTTAATAAGTCCTTACGAGATAAATAAATTAAGGATATACAAAAACTGTAGAGGAAGCCGTTACCTTTGTACCTTATGTGGTGAATTTCATCCTTCAAATAAACATCTACAGGTAATTTGTAAAATTAACTCATAATTAGTAACCGTTAATAAGACTTGTAATTTAAGCATATGAAAAGTCACGATACTCATTGTCTGGTTTGCAAGGTGAATTTCGGTAACGTCTTCGTTTTAAATTTGCACGCCCTAAAGCATAATTTCTTTTGCAACGTTTGTGGGGAGGACGTTCCTTATTCCAAATATTCGAAGCATGAGTATCTTCATCATCAGACGGAAATTTGGTAAGTAATTTTTAGACCAGTTGTAATTTGGTTAGATTTATCGAATATTATTATAGCCTTAAAAGAGCACAGCAAATCGGCGAAATACAAAAAAGTAAACTTACACAATTTGCGGCAGAAATGGGAAGAGAATTACAAATTGACAATCGTAAAGCACCACGTCGAAAATATACATCTTTAATAGAAAATTTAAATAAAAAAATACAGACATTGTGAAGAAAGAACCAGTGGAAAAGAAAAAAGGAAAAGTTCACTTAAAAAGACAGCGAATGCAGCTGAATCCAGTGGAAACCAACAGATAAAGAAAAAGTCACAAAGCCGCGTTCAAAAGAAAATAGTATTAAGTGAAACTCGTACAGATAAAGTGCGTGAGAAAATAACTGTAAGAAGGAGTAGAAGGCTTACAAAATAAGGAAGTATTATGCATTTATAGTTATGGCCGTAGATAATTAAATGTGTTAAAAACCCAATCATGGAAAAATAGATGTTATAGTACATTGCTTTTTTTCCATTGTTTGCAGTATGAATTTTTTGTCTATAAATGTTTTCGATGGGACATTAGAACTATATGTATAGAAAACCGTAGATGTATAAAAAAGTGAGAAAATTTAAATAAATTTTGATTGATCTAATCTATCTTTAAAAAATATTTTGGGCTTTGTGGCACTTCCAGTTACATCGGAAGTAGAGGGCAGGATGGATCGTTATTTTAATTGCAACCCCCCCATTTTTTTTAGATTTTTAGTCTTTTTTTCTAATATCCCAACGAAAAGAATACCTCGTATATTACCGTTGTTTTTAAAAATGTAATATAGAACAGACAAGTTTGTAACTAATAGAACAAACAAATTTTTTTGCATAATTATATCTAGTTCTGTTAGGATTTGTTTTTGTGAAAGATGTGTGTTAGACAAACAACAAAAAAATCTATTTGTTATTTTTTTAAAATAAATTCTGTTATTTATATCAAAAACGTTTTCAGAATTCTAAAATGTTAGTATAGTATGGAGTCAGATCTAGACTATACATGGTATAAGATATAATAGATTTGAAGCTAAAAGATATGTTATATCGTACTAAATCATCTAACAGTAGCCTCCAGCTATTTCTTTCTAAAAAGAGAGGTTGAGGAAGCCGGTAACCTCCTGAAGGGGTGTCAACATTAAATGAATATTGTAATACCGACTTTATCTTTTTTGGGAAGAATGGTTATTGAGATCTGGCATATATTCGGATTGGATATTTTTATCCCATAACAGGGGTCTTAAGATCACAACTAATATGATCATGTTGTGTACTATTTCTCTACCACTTTCATCTGTAACATTTTTCTTTAAAAGCTAATATGCAAAGATACCTTATCAGGAAACGATAAAATGACAATTTTGAGGACTTAGAATTTCAAGAACTACAAGGAAGGGCAGACTTAAATTGAAACTCTTAGGAAATTAATGTCTCATGAACTATTATCAATTAGGTACCACCCAAAAAAAAATCAAAAATCGAGGGCGAGAATACAGGTGATTTTTGATCTTAATCTTTCTTGTGGGCCTTGATGCGATATGTACGATATAAGGACGAGCATTGTCCTCCATCAGAATGACACGATGCATCTGTGCACATATGAGTAGAATATGTGGTTCCATAAACGAGCTTAGCTACAGGCTTCACAAGCCAACTCATGTCCACCAATCGACAGCGTTGCAGTGTGCATATTTTTACAATTAAACTTTGATTCAAGAGACCAAAGTTATCTTTTATATTCTTTTGTTTAAGTTGCATAAGAATAATTATTTCTTTTGTTTGAAGATCAAGTTGATAGTGAACGTCTCACAGCAAGACAGACAGTTCTTTAGATAGCACACGCGATTTTTTTGTTTCCAAACAAGTTATTTTTTAGTGATCAGTCTTATAATAAGTTTTTATCAAGATTTTCCGATTTACAAATGAAGTTCAAAACAGTGTTATAACAAATTGTTGGAGTAGTTATTACATAATAATTAGTTAGTTTATGTGGTCTTTCCAAAAATTAGAAATAGGAGACAATCATTAGCATATACGTTAGAGCAAATTAGAGTTCCAAAGAAGCATACAGACCCACATTTGGCACCCAACAGTGGGATATATTATGTTCGTCGTTTATAGTCTTCATTTTTCAATCGTTCTGTGAGATCAAAGTCAGGTTGCTGAAATCAAAAATATATGAAGTGCACAGGGAAAAAACACCCTCAGTCCACTTTTTTAAAAAATTGAGTTTGTGGTACGACAAAATCGTACTATAAAGTAGTCGAATCGATAAATTTGAAAGTGACTGAATTCCTGAAAAATAGGCGTTAAAGTATTCATTAGGTAGTACCTAATAGGTACTAAGAACAAATGGCATTTGTCAACTTTAAATTTGATTTTCCTCAATTTTTTATTTTTTGGACTGAGGGTGTTTTTTCCCTCTACCCTTCATATGTTATTTCTGAAAGGTTAATTGAATCGCTGAGTGGAAAAAGGTAACGATTGCAAAAAATCATATTTTTGGTAAAATGAAAAAAATGTTTCAGACACGTACTATTTAAGTAAAAGTCAAAGCTTAAATTTTGTTGTTTCTTCCTCGGCATTACTAATGAACAAGGGGTGTTTCGAAGTTTTTCCACAAACGGTGTAGGAAAGAAAGGGAGCTAAAGGGTGAAAAAAGTTTTCCTTTTTCCATTCAATTTCAAATTTATATATTTGTCAATAAAATTACTTTGATAATGGCATCACATAATCTCAAGTTGTCGTAAAAAAGTTAGACAACGTTTAAATAGATTAGAAATTTATTTTATTTCTTAATTTTTAGAAAAAAATTTAATGAATTGTTAAAGAAGAAAACACGATAATCACTAACACCCACTAACATAAGAGTCATATTGATTTTGATCGATATCTGTGGTGGTTGTTGGACATGTGAGAAGAAAAAAATATATCGATTTAAATAAAAGACTATGTTCATAAAAGGTTTTGTGATCATCAGGGATGTAAGGCATTAGTTTTCTGAGATCATTTAAAAGAAAATAAATTGATATTTACAAAAGCGGACAAGGTGAATGTACTGGTGATTATGGAGGAGTTCAAATATAAAGAACTGACTAAAGAATTCCTCAACCAAAATAATTTTATACCATTAACATCAGACCCAACGGAGAAAACACATAAAACATTGAGCAAACTGTTGGAACAAATTAAACATACTTTAAAATACTTCGATAAATCTAAATAATGATGTGGATATCATGTATTATTAAATTTGTATGGAAAAAAAGGAAAAAATAGGACACTTATATCTCCACCACTGGTGAATGGCTAAAGCTGGTAATTTTTTGGATTAAGCCTACCGATATTCTAAACTCAAATACGAAATTTGGTTAAAAAATCTTAAGCTGTTTGGAATTTAAAAAATAAAGAAATGACCTTTTTTTAAACTTTAACACTCTGTATCTCGGAAACGAAGCATTTCCGGACCTATGTTTATAGGAACTTTTCGTCTTATTTTGAGCCATACTCTATGTGGTAGAGCGTTGTATCATGAATTTCCGAACACCCTGTATGTATTTTAAAAAAATTGTAATTTTCGTATTGCAACTTCAATTCAAATCTTTAGAGCCAATTTTCTCGAAGCTAAATTTTTGAAATCTATGACCGCCATTACTCAAAAACGTACTGGACCAATTGACTTCAAATTTTTACATAAAATTAACTTTAAATTTTTCTTTCATAATTACGCAAAGATTGAAAGAAGAGTTTTTTTTCTTTGCTCGCGTTTTCTTTTTATCTTTCAAAAAAACTAGCGTTTTTTTAGGTGAAAATTGAAGGCTCATTTCAGATCGCTGCTATTTTGTAGAAAATTGGTTTTTTCAAAAATTCCTTCGTTCGATCCCTTAAGTATACCTTATTTAATAAATGTCATCTTGCATTTTTGAAATGAAATAAACCGAATTAAATTTCGCTCTATCATAGCGAAGTACCCAAAACAGGATTTTCAGGAGAATGTTAATTTCTCAGATGAAATTTGTTTTTTTTTCACTTGTATGGAAATAATCTTTAAATATTAATAATAAGACGATAAAAATTTGAAATAAAAATTGTAATTTTTGTTAATAGGAAATAAAACAAATGAAAAACTTCATTTTCTCTCACATGATTAGGTGTAAAACCTTAAGATACGTGAAGTGGTGGCCATAAGTATAGAATATTTTTTGGAATGTTTTGTTCATTTGATGATCGTCTTTTTTTCAATTTTTTATAATTAAGTTGAGAAAGGAGTTTTATAAATTTTAATACGATTTGTGTCTAAAGAATGATGTTATCAAAAATTTTATTGATAAACATAATTTTTTTGATGGATAGAAGTATGGAATATAACATTTTTACATGAAGCATCTGAGTGCTGTTGAGGATATCAGGACTGGTTATCCGGAACTTCCAATACATATTGTTGGTGACTACAATTTGGCCTCGAGTGAATGGGGTAATGATGAGTTGGGTGTTCTGTTGATTGAGCGAAGTAGTTTTGACCTATGTGCTCAGACTGTGTGTGACTCCTTCAGCTGCTTGAACCTGTTTCAAGTGAACCAAATATTCAATAGCTATGGACAGTTGTTGGATTTGGTATTCTCATCGGATGGTAGCTTGCTGATTGAGAACTGTGTGGATGGGCTGCTTCTTGCAGATGTCTATCATCCAACTCTAAGTATTAAGCTGTTTATTAAAAACATTGAAAGGTGCAGTTACGACTAAAGTCGTAATATTACAAACTCGATTTGACGTTACTAGGTGTGAAATGAATGTAGATCTTATATAAATAACACTAGGTAACAAAAAAATGTTTATCTGAAACTGTTTGCATTTTTAGTTTTAATTGAACTAATTAAAGAAAAAAATCACTTTGCTTTTCTTCTAGTGTCGCTTAATCTTAAGATATTTAAGTATAAACAGTCAAAAAATGCCTTTTTTAGTCGATTTCAAGAGTTTATATTTGACTAACAAAGATTTGTTAGCAATTTTTGGTTACTACATTAAATAGTGCCATTCTTCATCTTCAAAATACATTATAGATTTTTATTATACGGTTTTTTTTCGCTGAGATATTTAAGTTTTAAGTTGGACGGTTTTGTGGTCGCCCGAGCTATCTTTCATAAGCGCACTGTAAGAAGTACCAGTTCTATTGCATGACAATGACATGACATGACAAGTTAATAACACTAAAGCACAGAGTAATAATCATACAGAGGCATTACTGAAACTTCAACCGTCAAACGAAGTGGGATTTAATGTCATTCTTTGATTTTCCCACATGCTCATTTGTGGGAAAATCAAAGAATGACATTAAATCCCACTTCGTTTGACGGTTGACATTTCAGTAATGCCTCTGTATGATTATTGCTCTGTGACTAAAGTCCGTTCGCGTTAAGAATAGACTGGTGGGTGGAGCTAAACCGACCTGACTTACACTGTAAAATATGTCGATATTTTCACTTTTTAGAATATTTTTAATAGAAATGGCCAATCATGATCCGTATGTTATTACTTAAACATCAAATCGAAAAGTACAAGAGAAAAAGTCATAACAAACTTTGTAGTCAGGTACAGTAAATAATACGTAAATTTTGATTACCATGGTCTATATTTACATGCTGTAAATCGAACTTATTTTTAAGCCAATCACAGAGCCGTATTTTTAAGCCCTATGGTTTCCAACGGTCTATTCTTAACGCGAACGGACTTTAAGTAACAATAAACTTTTGAAAATATATTTCGAATATCCGAAAGACAGCCGATTTCTGATCCAAGGCTTTAACAAACTTTTTTTTTAATTCTTACTTAATGTTATTAATTTTAACGGTCTATGCATGCTGTAGCAAGGAGACCTGAATAGGCTGGTTGATTGGTGTGATTCGTTTGGCATGTCACTGAACATCTCTAAGTGTGCTAGTCTTACATTTGCTTTGATTGGTAGCCCGATGCGGTTCAATTATAAGTTATCCGATACTGAGCTGAGAAAAGTTAACACGTTCAGGGATCTTGGGGTGATATTCGATTTAAAATTAAACTTTAATACATTTATTGAGCACCAGGTGAATAGAGCTTTGAAGGTGTTGGGATTTATTATGAGAAATTCTGATGAACTGAGAAATGCGTGAAGATACTCTATTGTTCTTATGTTCGTTCTATCCTAGAGTACTGTTCAACCATTTGGTCCCCTTATTATAGTAATAGCATTGTTCGAATTGAGAAGGTTCAAAAGGAATTTGTAAATTTTTTACTTTTTAGAGTAGATAGTAACTATGAATTTAGTAATTATCAAGATTATTTAAAACAATTTGGCCTTAGCTTACTTGAGAGTAGGCGCAATAAAGTGGATGTTATCTTTGTTTATAAGACAATCAATGATCAATTGGAATTGTCTCCAGTTATTTTATCGTAGTTCAATTTTAATGTGCCATCTAGGAACATTAGAGTGAAAAATACTTTCTATTTAAGTAAAGTTAATACTAATTATAGTTTGTCGGCTCCTATATATTGTCACGACTAGGTCTGTGACGACACAATCAAGGGTTGTGTGGGCCGGGTTCTTTTACTCAACAACAAATAAAGCACTGAGGTTTGGGGAAACTAATTATTTATTTAAGATATGATTATTAAAACTAATTGGTAAAAATGATCGTTTACGATGTACTTAAGATTAACAATTAAGCTGTATCCCCAATTATAGAGGAACCGTCTATGAGACCTTCCAACAATAAGGTAAATCTCTTACCTTGTGGTGTTTTCTCTATTGGCGGATTCCGGGGTGGTCGATTTAGTTTAGCTGGTCTAGCAATCCTTGGCTTGGCACCACACTTAACGTTATGCACAAAAATTATATTTTTATGTTAAGGACTCTTAATGGAAATCTCGTATGTCTGTTGTTGGTTAACCGTCGCGGATACCAACTGTCCTCCGTCCCTGTCTTGATTCCTCAAGTCACCTCGGTCCAGTCAGCATGTTATCGTTATCCTTTTTATGCTGATAATGCCGAGTTAGAACATTGCTCCACTTTTGTATGTCTAATTGCAAAAAATGCAATTTCCAATAGTTGCAACACTTAAGTGCGTCACAAGATGGGATTGTGCAATGGCTTAAGTAATAATCCTGTTCGAAGGGTAGTATCCCCTTCATGACAATATAGAGCATTACTGTTAACTAATCATTTTATAAATTAGTCTGATTGTGATATTTATAGCGACTCGTTAAATATTGTTAAGAAATGATTGTTGTGTTAAGAGAGTTTAGAACACATGTAATGCCATTGTGAAATTGGTCTGTCCGTGAATAAAGATTATTATTATTATTATTTTTATGCTATTTTTGAATTTAATAACACTTATCGAGTGTTTTAGTTTAGTTAAATAATTAGTTGGTATGGCAAAAAAAAATTTTTTTCCGAAGATTTTTGATTTTCGAAAAGGAATTGTGGAAATGTGCAATAGTGAACACACCCAAAAGGGCGACACAAAGTCTTTTAATATCAGCCAGGGGTGTGTTTCTGAAATTCTAAAGAAGTTTATGGTATTCAGCAACTTGAAAAATTGCTTAAAATCAGAGCATCCCGGAAAAACAAACCTGAATACAGACTGACGTATCAAACAAATTTCGAAAAAAAACGGTAGGTTCCGTCGAATTTATAAAAGGTCAATGTTAAAGGCTGAGAAATATTGGAACTTATTTGTAGGAGGTGTGATCTGGCCAAATGGAACCCCAGATTTAACTCTAACGTAGTATTTCTTGTGGGTTTCATGGAACAACAAATGCATTCTATTGTTGTTTACACAATAGACGAGATACGGGAAAGAATTGAGATAGCAGCTATAGAGATAAGACAACCTGCTTTAACTCTTTACGTGACAGTAAAACGAATGACGAAACATACAAGAACATACAGGGTGTCAATTTGAAAACTTTCCACCTCTATTATCTCAAAACGGGATAGGTGTTTAAAAAATCGCCGGGACCCGTCAAGTTTGTTATCGATGGGGATATCTTTTGATCGTAAATTCATAGATGTAGGATCATCCCCCTAAGCGGGGTGGCAACCCCTTTCAGAATCTTAAATGACACGGGTAGTCAAGTGGCACATCATTTTAAAGGGCTTTTAATTCTCTACATTTTGGTATCTAATTTTTTAAATTTGACTGCTGCGTTGCCAAGTTAGGCGCCTTTGAACATTCATTGGACATTCTTTGAACATTGGGCTATTCCAGCAGCGGTTTTTCAAAATATTAGGGAAGAGTTTCAGAATAGACTTTATTATTGTTTGGAAAGTTGTCCATTGACAACATTTCGAAAATATCATAAACTAAAAGTGTTAAAGTGTAGTTTTGGAAAAAATGAATTAGCAATGGTGTCATGGCCAAAAAATATGGTCATCATAATTCTATTATCATACCAGAAGTGGATCACGTCCATAAATGTCGAATATTGATCTGCATTATTCAAAAGATAGTTCACAGTACTTATTTTTCAATACTGTAACAGATCAAGTTTATAATTCACTGGCTTCAGAGAAAAACAACATAAGTCAAAAAATTGCATTTTTCAGATAATGTTATAATCATAAAGGTCTTATAAGACTCTACCGTTTAGTATATTTAACAATGCCATAACTGTTTACTTTCTAAACGAAGTGTTCTGATCTCAATGATATAAGTCTACGTTTAAAAAAAAATCTGAGAAAAACAACACCACCAATCGATTTATGACTTATTGGTTTGTCAGAGTGTCAGTCTTTCCATTCCGCCATAAGAATAAGGGCTTTTATTTTATTCATCATGAGTTATCTTGCAAATGAGTCTACTTCTAAATCTCAAACGACATCTTCTATATCAGTTGTTTTTGGCATGATATCAAATGGATTCGGTATTCTTCTGCTAGTTTCAGACTCATTCTCTATAAAACCACCTTATCGATGAGCGAAGAATTTCATCAATTATCTTTTTTTGCGAAAAGGAAAATCGAAAAATGGTATCATCATTGATTGTCTGGGCTACCCATGCAAGATTAGTGCTGAAAAAAAGAAGGATTTGCTTTCATTATTACCTCTTATCCCTAGTGTTTTCCACGCATTTTACAACCAATTAGATTGCTCAAATGGAGTGCAAGATGTTGATCCAGACTTGATAGATTTTTCAGAAGATTAGTTATTAGTTATTATTATTATTTATCATTAGTTCACTTTTTAAATAATTAATTGATAAATTAATTTCATTATGATTACTTGATTTTTTAAGAATGGCTTCTTTAATATACGCAGATTTAAAACAATTAAATTAATTTTCTTGGTCAAAATCACATAAGTCACAGTAATAATATCATAATTCATTAAAAAAAAACTCTCTACTGTAAAAGTGACATTTTTGACTTATGTCGTTTTTCTCTGAAGCCAGTGAATTGATCCTTTAAACCAGGGATGAGCAACTTTCTTGTCAACCAACTACAAACGTCAAAATTTTGTATGGACTGCATATACTATAGGGTGTTTCAGAATTTATGTTACAATGCTCTAACAGACAGAGTACAAAAAATAAGCCGATTTTACTAATCTTGATTTTCTCATAACTTGATAATAATGGAGCTACAAGGTGTCAATATTGAAAAATAAATCACATTTTCTTCAATATTTTTAAATCTCTTCAATATACATATTTAAAACGTAAAAAAAATTGACAAGCTGTGGGTTGTTCATCTCTGCTTTAAACAATAAATGGAACTTCATATAATGTGTTGTTATATTTACGAATAAATACCTACTAATCAAAACTTTACCTGCCAATATCTCGAATTATATTTGGATGGACTTGGTTCACTTCTGCTTTGAATCTCTCAAATCATAGGCCGATTCTGTTCCAATCTGTAAAATCTTTTGCTTTTAAGGTATATTCCTGCATCTCTTTCCCGGCCGTATGATCCAACATCAATAGCGACAAATTCTAAATCTGTATCAACAATGCAAGCATGACAAAAAAAATAAAATTTCTTGTAATTGAAGTGAACAGGAAACCACTCCTTTTTGGTAATTTTATTCGGACGTGCTTGCCGTCTACCGCCCCAAACATATGTAATTATAAAAGTTCCACTTGACTAAATATTGTCGAGCAATTTTCATTAAATCTTCCATTGTTGTGATGGTATGGCAACATTTAGCATTACTGTAACGATGCTTTTGCTACCTGTCGTACTATAACGCCAGCCACGAATGACATATTCTAAATTGGAATGCTAAATATCTATAAGATCCGCCGATAGCCAGAAACCTATAAAAAATAATTAGAAAGAAGTAATGTACACGCTGCAATTTATAAAACAGAATTGAGTTAAGCAATTATAAATAATAATTATTAATACATCGAATTACAGTACAGTACGACCTTTCAATAGTGCCGCAGAATGTTATGGGAGGAGTAATAATTCGAAAAAATAGGCTTTCCCCACTCAAACGCTAATTATTAGGTGTTTTCCAACCTGTGGTAATTTTCAGTAATCGAACCACTAAGTATGTGCATTTACAAATGTTCGTTTTTGGGAGAGCGATATGTTGCTATAAATTTGATAGCCAGTCTTCGGTTCCCTTTGCGAATAATTTTTGATGAGAACTTAATGACAATTGAATTTTTAACACAATATCGCCCTCCCAAAAATTTATATTTGTGAATTTGCCCGCTCAATGGGTCAAATATTAAAAATTACCAGAGATTCGAAAGTATCTATCATTTCCGAAACCTTTGTAAATATTAGGTCTAATCCAACAAAAAACAGTAACCAGTCAACGCTATGCTGATTGGTCAAAAACAGTTTGCAAGCTGTCATATGATCATTTTGACGCAATTTCACAGGATCGGGCTATTTGGAGATTTTTGTCGGAACAGACGGATTTACTACCAACTTTTCAATATTGCCGCGTATTACTTTTAATCCGGCGTGGGGTATAATATACCCCACTATACCAACTCCTAGTTAAGCACTGCTACTATAAGAGTTGGGCTAACAATTAAGAAATAAAAATCGAATCAACGCTATTTGGAGCTGCATTATTGTGAGATCGCACTGTCCTGTTATTGTCTTACAATTAGAAAAACATGGAGTTTTTGTTCAGGAGATATCGGATATTTTATTCGATTGTTTGATCTCAAAGCAATATCTTCCTTTACAAAGTTCAAAACATAATGGAATAATTTCGGTGATAACCGAAACCGATTCTTTAAATTTTATGTCATTTTATACCAAATGATAACATATTAGAATTTCATAGACACCCTCTGTTTCTCGTCTCTTATACAGGGTGTTTTACCATATAAAACGCGGAAGATTGCTAAAGATGGCTAAAGTATTTAATATTTTGATTTTTTTTTTTTTAAGTAGGTTAGAACTCAAATCAGAGTAGGTACATTCTAAAATTATTTTCGTTTTATACAAAATGTTCTAAATAAGTAAAAAATATCAAAGTTACTTCAATTGAAAACATTTGTGGATAAAGGTGTCATGTCACATTTTTCTAAAAAATGTTTTTTTGAGTATATGTATAGATTTAACTTTCAATTAAAATAAATCTTTTAATTTTGCTGTCTCCTGGGAGTATTTAAATGCTAAATATGTCACATTGCATATGTCATATTGCACATACTGTATATGTTACATAGAAACTTTAATGGTAATTTACTCAAAAAATTGAAAACGTGATATGACACCTTCATCCACTTATGTCTTCAGTTGATCATGCGTTCAAAGCGAAATATCAATATTTTAGAGACAACCATGGAATATACAAAAAATAGTAGAATTTTCTGCTTTTTTACTTTAACCGTAATCTTCCGTATCGTATATGGTGAAACATCCTGTATAAATCTATTCTTTTCTGATGCTTCATCTGAAGATTCTTCATAGTTTAAGGCAAATTAGGACAGCCAGATCGAGATCGTTTCTGTTACAAAAAAAAGACAAATTTCACGGTGATGTGCAATGAACAACGGCCGTTTCTTAATTTGACAATAATGTTAACGGACAAAAGGTCGTAATTTAATAGTCATCAAATGAAAGCTGGTAATTTACGGTACCACTTTTGGAGAAAAACGACGCCTAAACGTTTATAAAAATCTGTAAATTTACATTAAATTTGCAATTCTATTATTCCTGTAACCATTTTAAGTTTTATACACTGTGACCCATAATAAAGGAGCACCCTTTTTAATTGTAAATAACTTTTTTGTTTTTAGGGCGATTTCTTTTTTTTTACAGGAATGATAGTCCAAGATGTCCTCAATGATACACCAAGAAGATTAGGTAAGAAAAAGATTTACAGAGTCCGACCTACAAAATTTTTTTTTTACCGGTGCATTTAAGCTCGTTGCAAATAAAACCTGTTTTACCTAAATTTGAACTGATATGTTCCTTCGGTAGGAGAACTATCCNGATACACAAGAATCAATACAGAAAATTGAAAAAATTAGAAAAAAACTAAGAAAAATGTTGATCTGTTGCGAAAAAATTATAAATATTTAGTTAACACCGAACCTTAAAAATCTAGTGAACCGAATTAATTTTTCTTCAAATAGTTTCTATTAAAAATATATTTGTCGATACGATGTTAATTCAATCCATTTTCATCGATTCAAATTCAATAAGTGATCAAAAAATCAGAAAAACAACGTTTTCTTAGGTCCTTCGAACCAAAAATTTGAATTTCAAATACCTCGAAAATAAAAGCTAACCTGGAAAAATGATTAGCACCATTGGATTCAACGTAGTCCAATTAGGTTTCCCCCCTGGATTTCCCACTTGATGGATTTTGTAACTACCACAGTGTTATTATTTATTTTTTTTACGTTTTAGCGATCTTTGAAAATATTTTTAAATTTTATTATTTTTTAAATAATTATTTTTATTGCATGAGTCTAAAACGTATTCATTGCGTTTCAGCGTATGTACAAAACAATTAGTTGCAAGGATTTGATTCCATTAGTTATCAACTATTTATTATTAATTAAAATAATTGATTATACTACATATGTAGTATAAAAATTAGTAATGGTATCTTCCAGCGATTTAACCTTTTAGCTGCCAACGATCCAAATTTGAGAACATGAGCTAAAATACCTGAATCTTGAAATTTTTCCACATTTTCAAAGAATTTTTGACTAATTAATTTTTTCTTAAGTTTATCCTAGATTTTAGAAGTATTTCTTCTCCTTTTTTTAATTCTGAGGCTAAATGCAACATAGTTAAAAGGCAGGAAAATATTACTTTTTTAAACTTCGTTTTAAGAATAAAATTTTATGCGAACGCCTACTAGAGTGTTTTTCGGAAATATAAGTTATTAATCAGGAATTTTTCATAATTCAGTTGGTAAAAGTTTAATACAAGGATCATCTTTCAAGCAGGTAATCATTGCAAGCGCACTCGCACACTAACCGCCATGCTTCACGTTTATTTTGTTGGAAGACGACCTCCATTGTATCTCATATTTGGAAGACTATAATTTTTTTTATTGCTATTATTAAAACTATTTTTTAAATAAATTGCAGCTTTAGTGGAATGACTTGTTTTATAATTTTTTGCGGATGTTTGCATGGATGGAAGATGTACATATGTTGTTGTGAAGTTAAGATGGAAGACTGTTATTCCCTTATCCATATTAATTTAATGTTTACGAAAAATTTTATTTGTGGCAAAATAAGTAAAGCTACTTCATTTTTGTTTTAGTGAAAATAATCCTGTTGACCCCTGTTGTATACTTGCGATGGAAAACGTTCATATTACAGTTCTACTATAATACATACAGCATTAATGAAAAATATAATTGAGCTTGGCGGAATGCATCATTCATGTTTGTCGTTATCTCCTGGATTAGAATACATACATACCTTCATATAGGGTTTGATACCCGATTGATGTTAAAAGAGATGTGACAGACTAAAAGTTTTGAATTTTGTTTTAAGATTCTAAAGTTAAGGCCTCTTTGTTAGAAATCGTATTTAAGATAAATTTTAAGTTTTTCAAAAACAAACAGGTCTTGATTGTGAAGTAGTAACTAATTTCTTTTCAAGTAAAGTATCTTTTATGTTGTATCAATTATCTGAATCATCTTTTAATACTCTTCAAAACAAGATATTACTCAGCCCCTATTTGCATTTAAGATTTTAAGGGTGAATGATATACCCGATAAGGGATGCAAGTTGAATCGATAAAAATACCATGAAAACGCGTCCCCTTAAAATTAAAAATTGAAAAATTGTAATGATTTTTCCATTATTATTTGTAAACGCAGAAAACTTAGATGGTTTGTTTGAGATGTGACATCTTATATACTAGAGCACTGCACGAGTATGTAAAAAGTAATCGAATAAATAATCGCCGAGAATACAACTGAACGATGCGAGTACATACATACATCGTAAAGGATTTCTCTTTACTCCACCAATTTCTGTTTTGAATTTGTCTAATGTCCCATTTTTCAACTTCCTATGGATGTCTCATACAAATGAAAATATGTGAAACGATGTTGAAAACTGTTATACTCAGTGAGTATTACTCACCGATGACGATGAGGAACGATTCCGAATACTGTTATACTCGCCGATGCCGACGCGAAACGATGTGAGTACTGAAATGCATGATGCGTACGAGTACACACGGAGTAATCGTATTACTCGTCTGACGAGTATTCGTACTCGTAATCATGCGATGCTGTACGTACTCGTGCAGTGCTCTATTATATACATAGATATACAGTGAAGTCTGGTTATAACGAACGACTTATATCTCAAATATCGATATTCTCTCTATCCGTTCAATTTATTTTTTTATCGGGGATAGTGAACTTCAGATAGAAAAAACCAAATTTGATGCAATATTCAAATTCGTTATAACTGAACTTCATTGTATTAACCTTTTCATGGGCAACGGGAAGTATAATTCCCATCGACCTTGTTTTCAAAATGAGCGGCGGAAACACGAGAAAAAAAGGCGGTTTAGCATTTGTTTTGGTTTAATTTTGATGATATTTGATTCGTGCCCATGAAAGGGTTAAGATACAATAAATCTTCGTGTTATTTTGAAAAAAGGAAACAAAATATTCTTCAAGTAAATGGTAATTTATTGACATTACATTAACAAGATTTTTAAAATTCAATTAAGTGTTTACAATTGATATTGTTATTATCAATGGCTGCATTAATCTGTCATTTTACACGCTCTACTCTCTTAACATTTAACACTCCATATCTTCGAAACGAAACGTTTTTGACTGCATATTTATAAAAAAATTTTATCTCAAAATTACTTCAAAAATCACCCTCTGAAAAATTGGACACTTATTAAAAAACACTTTGTATACAGATTGTCCCAAATTTTGGGGTGCAAAATTCGGGTTATGATTCCTGACTTTATTTTAAGCTGAAAAGTTCAAAAAATGTATAGTCCTAAGAGGCTTCGTTACGGAGATACAGAGTGTTTAAAGGGGCTTTTTTACGTTTTTTTGTAAATATTTCATATAGGTTTTGGGATATCGACTTCAATTTTAATATACATCAATATCAAATAAAACTCATTGTTCAGCTATAATAATTTTTTTGATTTTGATTAGTGGCGTCTAGGGGCCACATAAATTGCATATTTCTTAAGAAAAAACATAATACGCTACTGATGTTCCCATTTTGGATTTTTTTTCAAAATGTTAATAAGAATGATCTCTTGCAGTTTTTTTATAGGACTTACCGTTTGCGAGCAAGAAAATATGTCATTTAATTGCATATGAAATATTGTTTGAATTTGTTTGTTCCTTTTTTTTGTTATTAACCAAATTCGTTAGAAGATTTGTGTCAGCGGATTGTGTAGACAAATATCACCAGCAATACTTCAGAATATTCGATAGGTACCATTTTAAATAAGTTCTTTATTGTTGTATGGAAGTTGATAGTGGGCATTTTCAACATTTATGGGATTGAAAATAGCAGATACTAAAATTTTTATGACGCAATTTCACGAAAAATATCTACCCAATTTGAAAAATGTAGGTTTCGTTAGAAAGAGAATTTAATGTTCTTTCACTGAACCCCTATTTCCATTTAAGATTTTGATGGTAAATGACATCTCCGGCAGTGCAAGTTGAATTGATAAAAATACCAACAAAACGTGTTTTACTCAAATCAAAAATTGAAGGGTTCGAACGTTTTTCCATTTTTACTTGTTAACTCAAGAAGACTTAGATGGACAGTTTTAAGTGGGCTATCCTGTATAAAGCGTTGCGCTCGTTTATGCTGACAGGACATTCAAACAAAAGATGATTAATATCACGGATCTTACCGTAATTATGTCAATTATGCAGAGTGAAAGATGTTTGACTCTCTTCATTTTAATGACAGATACCTGACAAATTTCTGAGCAGGAAATCTAAATAACATTTTCATTTTAATTTTAAAATTAATTTGGGGCATTTAAAATGCCCCAAATTTGGATTGCAGCTCCAAATATCTGACCAACAGAAGCGATTTTTGATTGATTTTTATTAATTGTCATTCTGAAAGTTCGCGTCAAATGTCCCTATTGGTTAGTTCAATCAAAAATCGATCCAATTGGTTAGATGTTTGAAGCTGTAGTTTAAATTTGGGGCGTTATTGAAAAAAATGTTATACAGGCTGTTTCAGAGTTGTGGTGACAAAAGTCTAGGGGAGATTCCTCTCAAGAAAATATGACAAAAACTTCCTATGAACATATTTTCTAAAATGCTTTGCTTCCGAGATAAAGGGTGTTAAAGTTTAAAAAAAGGACATTTCTTTATTTTTTAAATTCCAAACGGCTTAAGATTTTTTAACCAAATTTCGTATATGAGTTTAGCATATCGGTAGGCTTAATCCAAAAAATTACCAGCTTTAACCATTCACCAGTGGCGGAGATGTGGATATCATGTATTATTAAATTTGTATGGAAAAAAAGGAAAAAAAA
>JABRWK010000236.1:59783-85589 GCA_013372445.1 Hypothenemus hampei | reverse complement strand
TTTGACCATGGCTATATGGAAAAATGTTATTTTACGCAGGCGAAACAAAAAATAATAGTAATATACAGTCATGGCCAAAAGAATAAACTAGGTACTTCATAAAAATATGTTTTTTCTAAATTATTTGTGTTTTTAAGAAAAAAGTATACCACTTTTGATTAGCGATTTATTAGTTACTACAACAATACTAAAAAACTAGTTGTGAAAACAAAGTAAAGTGACAAGAAAAAAAGGGGTCAAATTGTCACTGTGGAAGAACACGGCAAAGAACCTCAAACCACTACTACCACCGAAGAGAGAGGGCTTTTTGAACCAAAAGTTATTACTGAGGAACTGCAGAGATACACCAGAGATGTCCCTAGTTACACCATTTTAAAATAGACTACAAAAATAAAGGTGCTCAATACTTTTAACTAAGGCTGTATATTATAGTTTTATCGGTGTTCGTATTTTTTTGCTAACTATGACAAAATTGAAATATGAAAAGACAGGAGAACAGTGGGAAATATATTTGTGAGTGTACTGCGTTTGGTTGTTCTTCTGGAAATAGTGAAAGAACAGTGATGTGTAATGGAAAACAATAATGAAGAAAGGGGAAATAAGGAGAAAATAGAGATGCAGAAGATGATATTAAGGAATCGTTGGCTGCCATCCCTTATAACTTTGCCATATCCGAATATAGAAGCGTTTGTAATGCGTAAGTAATTTTTTGCATATTTCAGTATTACGAGCCCTGTACCAGTGAAGTGGGCTGGTTGGGCCCAAAAAATGCTTTCTGAAAAATTTTCGGAGTTATGGAAACATTTATTAAAAACAAACATATACTTTTATTAAATTGGAAACTTTTATTCACCGTTAACATTTAACATGTTATGCTGTTATTATGTTATATTTTCATTAAGAAAGAAAGAAAGAAAAGTTTAAAGAAATCTCTAATTACGATAATAAATTAATTATTATTTTTTATTTAATTAAATTAAAATTATTATTATTATTTATTAATTATATTGTGTGAGAATCGGAGACTACATGCTTTCTTAGATGAAATTTGTTGGAATTAGCAAGACGAAGAAGATGATACACAAGAATCAATACAGAAAATTGAAAAAATTAGAAAAAAACTAAGAAAAATGTTGATCTGTTGCGAAAAAATTATAAATATTTAGTTAACACCGAACCTTAAAAATCTAGTGAACCGAATTAATTTTTCTTCAAATAGTTTCTATTAAAAATATATTTGTCGATACGATGTTAATTCAATCCATTTTCATCGATTCAAATTCAATAAGTGATCAAAAAATCAGAAAAACAACGTTTTCTTAGGTCCTTCGAACCAAAAATTTGAATTTCAAATACCTCGAAAATAAAAGCTAACCTGGAAAAATGATTAGCACCATTGGATTCAACGTAGTCCAATTAGGTTTCCCCCCTGGATTTCCCACTTGATGGATTTTGTAACTACCACAGTGTTATTATTTATTTTTTTTACGTTTTAGCGATCTTTGAAAATATTTTTAAATTTTATTATTTTTTAAATAATTATTTTTATTGCATGAGTCTAAAACGTATTCATTGCGTTTCAGCGTATGTACAAAACAATTAGTTGCAAGGATTTGATTCCATTAGTTATCAACTATTTATTATTAATTAAAATAATTGATTATACTACATATGTAGTATAAAAATTAGTAATGGTATCTTCCAGCGATTTAACCTTTTAGCTGCCAACGATCCAAATTTGAGAACATGAGCTAAAATACCTGAATCTTGAAATTTTTCCACATTTTCAAAGAATTTTTGACTAATTAATTTTTTCTTAAGTTTATCCTAGATTTTAGAAGTATTTCTTCTCCTTTTTTTAATTCTGAGGCTAAATGCAACATAGTTAAAAGGCAGGAAAATATTACTTTTTTTAAACTTCGTTTTAAGAATAAAATTTTATGCGAACGCCTACTAGAGTGTTTTTCGGAAATATAAGTTATTAATCAGGAATTTTTCATAATTCAGTTGGTAAAAGTTTAATACAAGGATCATCTTTCAAGCAGGTAATCATTGCAAGCGCACTCGCACACTAACCGCCATGCTTCACGTTTATTTTGTTGGAAGACGACCTCCATTGTATCTCATATTTGGAAGACTATAATTTTTTTTTATTGCTATTATTAAAACTATTTTTTAAATAAATTGCAGCTTTAGTGGAATGACTTGTTTTATAATTTTTTTGCGGATGTTTGCATGGATGGAAGATGTACATATGTTGTTGTGAAGTTAAGATGGAAGACTGTTATTCCCTTATCCATATTAATTTAATGTTTACGAAAAATTTTATTTGTGGCAAAATAAGTAAAGCTACTTCATTTTTTGTTTTAGTGAAAATAATCCTGTTGACCCCTGTTGTATACTTGCGATGGAAAACGTTCATATTACAGTTCTACTATAATACATACAGCATTAATGAAAAATATAATTGAGCTTGGCGGAATGCATCATTCATGTTTGTCGTTATCTCCTGGATTAGAATACATACATACCTTCATATAGGGTTTGATACCCGATTGATGTTAAAAGAGATGTGACAGACTAAAAGTTTTGAATTTTGTTTTAAGATTCTAAAGTTAAGGCCTCTTTGTTAGAAATCGTATTTAAGATAAATTTTAAGTTTTTCAAAAACAAACAGGTCTTGATTGTGAAGTAGTAACTAATTTCTTTTCAAGTAAAGTATCTTTTATGTTGTATCAATTATCTGAATCATCTTTTAATACTCTTCAAAACAAGATATTACTCAGCCCCTATTTGCATTTAAGATTTTAAGGGTGAATGATATACCCGATAAGGGATGCAAGTTGAATCGATAAAAATACCATGAAAACGCGTCCCCTTAAAATTAAAAATTGAAAAATTGTAATGATTTTTCCATTATTATTTGTAAACGCAGAAAACTTAGATGGTTTGTTTGAGATGTGACATCTTATATACTAGAGCACTGCACGAGTATGTAAAAAGTAATCGAATAAATAATCGCCGAGAATACAACTGAACGATGCGAGTACATACATACATCGTAAAGGATTTCTCTTTACTCCACCAATTTCTGTTTTGAATTTGTCTAATGTCCCATTTTTCAACTTCCTATGGATGTCTCATACAAATGAAAATATGTGAAACGATGTTGAAAACTGTTATACTCAGTGAGTATTACTCACCGATGACGATGAGGAACGATTCCGAATACTGTTATACTCGCCGATGCCGACGCGAAACGATGTGAGTACTGAAATGCATGATGCGTACGAGTACACACGGAGTAATCGTATTACTCGTCTGACGAGTATTCGTACTCGTAATCATGCGATGCTGTACGTACTCGTGCAGTGCTCTATTATATACATAGATATACAGTGAAGTCTGGTTATAACGAACGACTTATATCTCAAATATCGATATTCTCTCTATCCGTTCAATTTATTTTTTTATCGGGGATAGTGAACTTCAGATAGAAAAAACCAAATTTGATGCAATATTCAAATTCGTTATAACTGAACTTCATTGTATTAACCTTTTCATGGGCAACGGGAAGTATAATTCCCATCGACCTTGTTTTCAAAATGAGCGGCGGAAACACGAGAAAAAAAGGCGGTTTAGCATTTGTTTTGGTTTAATTTTGATGATATTTGATTCGTGCCCATGAAAGGGTTAAGATACAATAAATCTTCGTGTTATTTTGAAAAAAGGAAACAAAATATTCTTCAAGTAAATGGTAATTTATTGACATTACATTAACAAGATTTTTAAAATTCAATTAAGTGTTTACAATTGATATTGTTATTATCAATGGCTGCATTAATCTGTCATTTTACACGCTCTACTCTCTTAACATTTAACACTCCATATCTTCGAAACGAAACGTTTTTGACTGCATATTTATAAAAAAATTTTATCTCAAAATTACTTCAAAAATCACCCTCTGAAAAATTGGACACTTATTAAAAAACACTTTGTATACAGATTGTCCCAAATTTTGGGGTGCAAAATTCGGGTTATGATTCCTGACTTTATTTTAAGCTGAAAAGTTCAAAAAATGTATAGTCCTAAGAGGCTTCGTTACGGAGATACAGAGTGTTTAAAGGGGCTTTTTTACGTTTTTTTGTAAATATTTCATATAGGTTTTGGGATATCGACTTCAATTTTAATATACATCAATATCAAATAAAACTCATTGTTCAGCTATAATAATTTTTTTGATTTTGATTAGTGGCGTCTAGGGGCCACATAAATTGCATATTTCTTAAGAAAAAACATAATACGCTACTGATGTTCCCATTTTGGATTTTTTTTCAAAATGTTAATAAGAATGATCTCTTGCAGTTTTTTTATAGGACTTACCGTTTGCGAGCAAGAAAATATGTCATTTAATTGCATATGAAATATTGTTTGAATTTGTTTGTTCCTTTTTTTTTGTTATTAACCAAATTCGTTAGAAGATTTGTGTCAGCGGATTGTGTAGACAAATATCACCAGCAATACTTCAGAATATTCGATAGGTACCATTTTAAATAAGTTCTTTATTGTTGTATGGAAGTTGATAGTGGGCATTTTCAACATTTATGGGATTGAAAATAGCAGATACTAAAATTTTTATGACGCAATTTCACGAAAAATATCTACCCAATTTGAAAAATGTAGGTTTCGTTAGAAAGAGAATTTAATGTTCTTTCACTGAACCCCTATTTCCATTTAAGATTTTGATGGTAAATGACATCTCCGGCAGTGCAAGTTGAATTGATAAAAATACCAACAAAACGTGTTTTACTCAAATCAAAAATTGAAGGGTTCGAACGTTTTTCCATTTTTACTTGTTAACTCAAGAAGACTTAGATGGACAGTTTTAAGTGGGCTATCCTGTATAAAGCGTTGCGCTCGTTTATGCTGACAGGACATTCAAACAAAAGATGATTAATATCACGGATCTTACCGTAATTATGTCAATTATGCAGAGTGAAAGATGTTTGACTCTCTTCATTTTAATGACAGATACCTGACAAATTTCTGAGCAGGAAATCTAAATAACATTTTCATTTTAATTTTAAAATTAATTTGGGGCATTTAAAATGCCCCAAATTTGGATTGCAGCTCCAAATATCTGACCAACAGAAGCGATTTTTGATTGATTTTTATTAATTGTCATTCTGAAAGTTCGCGTCAAATGTCCCTATTGGTTAGTTCAATCAAAAATCGATCCAATTGGTTAGATGTTTGAAGCTGTAGTTTAAATTTGGGGCGTTATTGAAAAAAATGTTATACAGGCTGTTTCAGAGTTGTGGTGACAAAAGTCTAGGGGAGATTCCTCTCAAGAAAATATGACAAAAACTTCCTATGAACATATTTTCTAAAATGCTTTGCTTCCGAGATAAAGGGTGTTAAAGTTTAAAAAAAGGACATTTCTTTATTTTTTAAATTTCCAAACGGCTTAAGACTTTTTAACCTAAATTTCGTATATGAGTTTAGTCATATCGGTAGGCTTAATCCAAAAAATTACCAGCTTTAACCATTCACCAGTGGCGGAGATGTGGATATCATGTATTATTAAATTTGTATAGGAAAAAAAGGAAAGAAAAGGATACTTATATCTCCGCCACTGGTGAATGGTTAAAGCGGGTGTATTTTTTTAATTAAGCCTACCAATATGCTAAACTCATATACGAAATTTGATTAAAAAATTTTAAGTCGTTTGGAATTTAAAAAATAAAGAAATGTCCTTTTTAGGGATGTAGGGATAGGATAATGTTAACAAAAGTTGTAGATTTTTGAATTGTGAACACGATGCCGTCGAAAAAATTAGGGTATTCCATTTGAAATAAGAAAGCTATTGAGGTTTGAAGTTATGCAACTTCGGAGGCATATTTGGAGGGTTGTAAAAGACTCTTTTTGAAATTGAAATACGTTAACACGTAGCTCATTAAGTCCTCTTTCAGCCCAAGAAGAACCATCCCGAAATTCGCAGAGGTTAGGGCACAGCATCGATTTCCGTGGAATCCTGCATCTGTCAAATTTTTCAAATTTTCTGGATTAACTCGGAAACGGTAAATTTTAGAGGTAGGTCACCTTACATAAAGTGGCCCTAGAATTTGACAGGAAATCCAAAAATGCCAAAAAAAATCGAGTTCCATTTAAAATAAGGAAGTTGACATCTACTTCCGGTATAACAGGAAGTGCCACAAAGTTGAAAATATTTTCCAAAGATAGATCAGGTCGATAAAGATTTATGTGAATTTTTTCAAATTTTTAAATTCAATGGTTCTCCAGATACTTCTGTCCCATCGAAAACAAACACCCTGTATTTTTAATGAAAAAATAATGCATCACTAACTTTTTTCATCATGAATATTTTTTTTAATATGCCATCAATTGAAGGGCACGGGGAAAGAACACGCTATGTCACTTTTTCTCAAAATTTGAGATACTAGTGCCATTTAGTAGCTACCCTTAAGCACTAGCAAAAAACATAATATTTTGAGGAATAAACGTGCTTTGCCTAGGTAAAAACCAGCACTGAAGAATAATAGTATGATGAAAGAACGTGCTATGTTGAGTTAAATACGATTTTCTCAAATCTATTATAGTCTGACATAGCACGTTCTTTCCCCGTGCCCTTCAATTGTTAATAAAAAAGGTCTCTTAGTATTTTGTCAAGTAGCCCTATTCGAGATAAAAACAACTTTTAATTCCTATACTGACCATAAAACTACTTGAATATGTCGTTGATATCCGAACATAAGAGGCGCAATCCACAAAAAATAAAAATTTTGGATTTTGTCATATTTAAACATTTAAGTGCGCTCTTTTACTTTAAAAAGTTGCGTATGCGTATTGTACTTTGTTGTCCCTAACCTAGTAATTTGCAAAATAGAAACTATATTTCTTATTATGCAACCCACTGTTGTTTTTTTCGTTGTCATGTTAAACTTACAAAATATTAGTTACATCTCTACGTCCAGAGATCGACGATAATATCGTCCATATTATGGATATTATGGAACATATGGACACTCTGTATCTTGGAAACGAAGCATTTTCGGACTTGAGTTATTGGTCATTTTCGACTTGAAATTGCTTTGGCAATACATCCTGAAGCTATGGCACATACGTCATGGGACACCTTGTATAATCTTTCGTGCAATATATAGCAAAAAAATTCCTGAAACAATTTAAGAATCATAGTGATTTACGTTATTTGTAAATTAAGAAAGAAATAGTGATTGATGCGTTTCATTTCCTTTATTTGAAATAACAGTATGCCATCTGTTAGACACTGCAGTGAAGTTGAAGCGGCACAAATTGTAACCCTACATAACGCAGGATGTAGGCAAGAAGAGATTGCACAATGTTTCAATAGAGGTCCATCTACAGTATCGAATATTTTAAAAAGATATCGAGATATTGGAAATTTCGTATGGAGGTCTGGTCAAGGACGCAAAAGGAGTGCAACAGAAATTGATGACCGTTTTTTAATATTTAATTCAACAGGACATTCACACAATTTAAAAATGAGCTACTATACTTAAATATTCGACAAATTAATTTTAATTTGAAAACGATCAGAAAACGGCTAAAAGAATCAGGTGTTCAGTGGAATAACAACCACTGGAAAAATATTCTATTTATGGTTGAGATCAGAATTCAATTGTAGACGAAACGTCTACCGAAGAATTGGGAAATGTACGTACCGAACTCGTGGAAGTAGTTAGATCAATGACTGGAGAAAAGTGTATCTAGAATATTCTACAGGATCATGTCTTGCCATATGTCGGCTATATTGGATATGAAAAATTCATATTAATGCACAGTAATTCTCGACCATATGTTGCTGACAGTGATTAATTACCTCGATACAATCCAGATTCAAAGACTAGAGTGGCCACCATATAGTCCAGATATAAATCCAATAGCGCACATGTGAGATGAACGAACATGCCACATAAGAAAAAGAAATCCCGTTTCAAGTACACAAGAAGAATTTAGGTCTGCAGCACAATATGAATGGAATACAATTCCTCAAGAATATTACATTGAAACTCTACTTAGGAGCATGCCGAGAAGGATGCAAGCAGTAATTAGAGCTCGAGAAGGGAATACTCGTTATTAATTATGTCTTATTTTATTCAAAAGGCTAAGATTTTGTCATCTCAATAGCAATTAAGTTTAATGTAAATATCCTTAATTTTTCTAACATTTAGCGTTTTTTTTCTTTCACAATTTTTTTTCATGAAATTGTAATAATGTTGATTTAAAATTCAAAAAATAAACTGTTCTTATTGGAACAATGTATTTAACACGTTGAGTGCCGAATGAGTCCAACATGGTCTTATACATTTGTGGGACTAACATGAACTCAAGGCTATTACCGGATAAAAAAAAATTCGGCCCTTCGATCCATTTTTTTTCATACATGTTGGCACCCAACGTATTAAATGATTCTAGTTCATCAGATTGTATTTTTTCAAAAAGGAATAATGAAAATTTTTAAATTTTCGATCATTTTGTCTATGAGTGTAGATTACTGTTTAGGAACATAGGCTGCAATATAGAATTAATTAAAATAGAAATAAGCAAATAAAAATCAGTTTTGCATCCACAGTATATTTATTTGAAAAAATCATTTTACACGGTTTTTATTACAAATCTTTTGACTGTATTCACATTTTTATATTTATAATACTTGTCTTGCCAAGGAAACTGTCCACTTTTTGTAAAATACTCAGCAAAAGAATTGTGATTATCTGATTTTCTAGTGGCCTTTTTTGTAGCTATAATTATGACGTGAACATCAATCCATTTTGACTGTTTTTCCATGTCATAGGAATGATTTTATCATGTATTTCAGCATTAAATGCAGTTGGAGGGGTATAAGATTATGCTGATTAGTAAGATTCTCTTTATGAAATTCTGCAAAAGGACGCAGATTGTAGTAACACTATTCACTTTATTCGGCTTCAAGGGCATTGATTTTTTAAAAACATAATAAATTGAAGCCGTTGTATTGAAAACATTCTTAGGAACAGGATGTGAACGATATAACCCATAGTTTAAAATTCTTTGTCTTTTTTTCTAGTTTACTAGAATATGGCTTTTTCACGTGACGACTTACAGCAAAAGCTGAGTCGCCAAGAAAGACATACGATAATATATTATCAGACGAAGGCAGCGGCCCATCAAGTGAAAGTTTTAGTAAACCCATTTGCAGTTTAGAAAACAGAGATGATTTATTGAATACCCCTCCATCACTTATGCGAAGTTTGCATCCAATATCCAGAAATGTGAAACAATAACGAGCATTCATTAGACCCGGAAGTATCACATTAAAGGTTCCTTTATATTTGCAAATTGTGTAGATGTATTCGTATATTGGACACTCTATTATACGTTTGCCGTCAATCGCACTCTGACAATTTGGAAAATTTAATTAATTTTCAAATCTTCTCTTTGGTCAATCAATCATTTTTACTCTTTGGTAACTGAAAAAAATAGGATTGTTGTGGAAACTTTATGAACAATAGAAAAGACTATTTACACTTATTTATACCTTAATAATTTATGCAACATGGTTACAGCAGACAATTTGTTATTCTTTCTTTTCAAAGATCTAAAAATGAGCCTGACAATATTGAAAAAGATCTATCTGATAAAGAAAATGAAAAAACTTTTAGCAACATTGAGCTGGCAGATTCTTCTCTCGGAACAACTGCAGTTAATTAAATCCACCAATAGACAAGAAGAAAGAAAGCTAAAAATGCGCGTTGGTATACCTATGGATAAGGCTTACTTTTATATGAAACAAGTTGCTACCAAACCAGAAGTAATCTTTAGTATAATTTGGAAATTACTATTCTCAAAATTAAGAGATATTCAAAGTTTAAGAGAAATAGCAATACATGAAATTAATATGAATTGATGTCTTCTTTGAAGAACATAAGAAAGCGACAACCCAATCATTACAATCAACAGATGAATTCTTCAACAAAAACCAGACATAAATCAATATCAATCATCTGTGGATCTCTCAATTACCAGACTGTCGACCTGATGCAAGTTCTGTCTCCTATCTTTGGTCTGCACGAAGATTCCTTTATAATACTAAAAAAATCGATGGCAACCCATTTGATATGGACTGATAAAATTGTTAGTGGACTTTTTCAAAATTTCCCCACTGACCAAAATATACAGAGCGTTCATATTTCTAGTTTCACCACGGAGATCGATATCGAAAATGGTTAATTCAAAGAACTTTTTCACAGTCTATGAAATATGATCTATAAATTAGTTATAAATACAGGTCTCTGCAATAATGCGTCAGGCTTAGGTATATAGCTCGCATACCAATCAAGATGAGTATTTCGTTTTTGTATCGGCTTATATGGTACATAAAGGGGTATTTCTGGAAATTATTTTCTAAAATACAGGGTTCTCCATAAAAATGTGGCATCAACAAATTAGGTTTTTTAAATGGAGCCCTTCTATTTTCTTGACATTTTCAGATTTATCGTCAAATTTTAAGGTTTAAATTCTTTAAAGTCTAAAATTTACCACTTTTTACTTTTATGGTGGACACCGTAAATTAGGAAATAGTTTGTAGAAATACCCCTTTATGTGCTGAATAAGCCTGCATAAAAATGAAATTCCTATCCTTCGTAATTAGTATAGGAACTATGGAAACCTGATACACTATTGTAGGACTCTGTATATTGCATACTCCTTTACTGTCGAAAATCTGTTTCAATATACCATCTTTAATTTTGAGAGAGAAAAAAATGTTTCAACAAATTATATGCTATCCTCTCTACTTAATAGGGTTTTAACAAATTGTAATAGATTTCTCAATGAATTAGGATGCGATTTGTTTTCGGTCTCTTGGAATTCTCTCATTAGAATGCTTAACACTCTTTGCCGATGAAATTCTAATCTAATATTATAAGCTTTGTGTTTAATGTGAGCTATGTCCAATTAGTTGGGTATAATTTGTAAATTATGTAAATTGTTTATCCGTAAATAAACAAATAAATAACTACAGTACAACCTTTTTAATCTGAACAATTAAATGTAAGCGAGTGTCCGGATTAAAGAGGTTGTACTGTAGTACCATTAGTTTTCTAAGGACCTCACTGTTGTGATAATACTCATGAGTGCAAATTGGTTCCCCTTATGGTCGTCATATTGTTTTTTTTTCTTATTTAGATAGAATTTTTTTTGAAATGCAGAATTAATTTAGAACAATCAGAAATTAAAATTGAAAGATTTATTTTTTTAAGGACATTTCCGAAAGTAACGGCAACACTGTCAGCTTGAAAACGTAATATTGCTTAGATTAAAACTGCAAAACTTTGCCCTAATTTAATTGACTTTGTATCTTTTACGGTTAGCGAGATGCATGGTGAGCCTTGAAAAGTTTGTGTCAGTTTTTTTGAAAATAAAAAATAATTTTCGTTTAATATACTACTTTGACTACTGCGAGTAATTTTTCTTCTTTTTTTTTAATTCTTATGGCGTTACCCAGTTCATCTATGCATCTAGATATGGTTTGCTTTCAGGCCTAATAAGTAGGATAAACTGGTATAACTGTCGCTAGTAGCAAAAAATTGTAATGTAACAGCTATTCTCTCTTGAATTGGAATACATTCTCTTATATCGGTATCACGTTTAACTATAAATGAACTGTTTTTTTTTTAATAAGTATTCAAAATCAGGTGATTTTGTAAATTTTCAATTCTGCTAAATGGTTCATTGCTTAAATCAGTTAATATGTCACTTGCATTGTATTTGCAAACAAAGAGTCTTTTGACTTTGTCTGCAATTTGTTTAATCCGATAATTAAAATTGGCTTTAGTAGAGTTTTTTCTGATATACAGATGTGTTTTATTAGTTTTACCATTATTTTATTTTCTCTGATTTTTACTTACAATTAGTAACACCATCGCCAAACACCTCTTGAGCTTTTTCATTTTTGCCAACAAAAACTTACTATTCAACGGTAAATAAAAGCTCACTATCAGCATATATTACTTTCTCGTTCACTTTCCAATTCATAAACGATATTATTCATTTTTCTTGAAAATTGTTTCCATTCCAACAAGAATAATGAAGAATGTCTTAAAATTATTACGTATCGACAAGTAGGTATTACAAATAGTGATTTCCTGAATATTAAGCTACTCAATATTTACCAATCCACACACACTGTTACAGAAAAGTAGGAACATGATTATTAAAATAGTTGGGTTATTATTACAAGAATGTAAAATAATAAAATAAGAGAAATTGTAGTTAAAGAAAAAATAAATTTTGGTACCTTATTAGTATTTTCCAATCTCCTTTTAGGTAATAGAAGCATTATGAACGCGCATTCACAAATCTTCATTTTTAAGAAGGTGATGTGGTGCTAAAAATTTAATAACTAGTCCTCGGTTCCATTTACGAACAATTTTTGATGAGAACTTAATGGTTATCGAATTTTTGGCTCAATATCGGCTTCTTAAAAATGAACGTTGGTAAATGCCCGGATCGATTACTAAAAATTACCGCACGTTCGAAAATACCTTAGGCATATTTTCCTGTTGATCTTCAATTGTGTCCTGTTCTGTAGTCAAAATGGAGTTTTTAATTAATTGGTTTGAAATAATCACCATTGCTATACAGGGAGTTAATTAACCTTCGTTTAGTCTCTGTCATCTAACAGGTGATCTTTGTTTTTCGTTGTAGAGTTTTCAAGCCTTACGTATATTTATTTCAGAGCGTTTTTGAACAAAATTGCATTTGTTAGCAATCCACTTTTTCAATTTGCAATTATTTAATTTTTTTTTCTATCTTGACCTAAATTATAGGAATTTTTTTACAGCTTTAAATGAAAATTACCGCGCAGGTGCAACGCGACTAATATTGTTGAATTAAGGGGTGCGACTAACGGAAGGTTAAGTACATACATATATGTACATATTTCAAGAGAAGGATCTTTTTTAACCGATTCCAAAATAAAAAGTTGCTATTAACTTAGGGCCTCAACAACTTTGTTTCCAAAATACAGAGTATTTAAATTTTAATTTGGATTTGGCTTTTTATTAATATTTTTGGACAGAGAGGTAATAATTGAACAAAATTTGATATATGGGTGTTTTTTATGATGCAAAATCCAAATATTGCTCTACTTTTTTGATTATTTATAGAGAGCGTCACATACAGTGTTCCATTACATTTGAATTTGCCGCAAATTTTTTGCACTATACTGTACATTACTTTTATGTTAACACAGGTTTATTGTGTATTTACTTTTATGAAGAAAAGGTACTTTTGGAAAAATCTTTAAGGGGATTTATAGGTCTATCTTAAATCATGTAGTTACTTCGGTACACATTACGTCGTTCCTATTCTCTTAATTCAATTGAAGTTTTTTTTGTCTTTTAATTAAAATCCTGCTTTATTATTATAATAACTAATCCGATTTGACCCATATTCAACAAAGAAAAAATGAAATTCAATCTCCTGAAACCTTGACCATTACATCCCGATTTTTTTTCATCATTTTCTATTGAAAATAAAGGCAAATCTTCATTTATTATTACTCGTAAGATCATACTCTGCAATACGCAAAAGTGTCAAGTCAATTGATCACATAGTTTTTGAGAAATCGATACCGATTAATCATATAATTTTTGGGAAATCGGTATCAATTTCTCAAAAACTACGTAATCAATTGATTTCAAGGTCAACGAGGTTTCAGGAGATTGAATTTCATTTTTTCTTTGTTGAATATGGGTCAAATCGGATTAGCTATTATTATAGAGCAGGATTTTAGTTAAAGGACAAAAAAAAACGTCATTGAATCAAGCGAATAGGAGCGAACTAATGTGTACTGAAGTAACTATAATACCTACGTGGTTTAAGATAGGTTTACAGGTCCCCTTAAGAATAACCGTTTTGGAGATAAATAATATCTAATAATATAGCTACTTGCATAGAAGCCGGAGGCGGTCATTTTCAACAATTGTTATAGTATTATTAAATAAATCTTGCTCACATCTGAATTGCAAACGCTTAGTAATTTTCTTTAATGTTGTTAAATATCAACATAAGAATAGATATAATANTTTCGCTTTTTTATTTTTATAATTTTTTTTTCTTCGAAAAAATACACGAACCCTTGTACTGTAACTGTGTGAGAAAATCGAACCGAACAACAGTAAGGAAAAAAAAAAACTTTCTGGACAAGAATTTGAATATTTTCCCAAAAAAAAACAGAAAATAAAAAACAAAACGCGAACCGACCAAACTAAAGTGTGGAGCATCGAAACATGTTTTGTGTAGGGGCGATTCCATTTTTCGTTAATTTGTTTTTTTTCCTAAAAGAAATCCCCGTTCGGACTATTGCTGTTTAAAAACAACTGAAAGTAAAAAACACAGCGAAATCAACCTCCACCAATCCACATTGCCACATCGGCCCGCGTTTACACCCTACCCAAAATCCAAGGGATTTTCTTTTATGTATTTATGTATGTATGTATTTCATAATAAAGCTACAAAGTGACTATTATATGACACATGAATATGCACACCCTGTATATTAGAAGCTTAAAAATGGGAATGGGGACGGGTTAAACATTTACTCGGTAGGCGTGTGTATGTGTGGATAAGGGGTGGGGTCTATTATTTAATTATTTATTAGCCTGTTACTACTTAGAGACATTTGTTATTACTGTTACTGTTTATTTAAGCTACTGTACGTTTACGGATTATAATAATAATTAATTCTTTTTTTGGGCCCCTCTGGCGGGAGGGGATTACGCAATGGAGGCGTGGCAATGTTGATCTAAAGGTGGGGCTGTTTCTTTGTGCGGAAAACAGTGAACTGAAAAATTTCAACCGAAAATCGGTGAGAAAATTTGAAAAACTCACGTCACCACTCGGATGACGTTTTTGTAATTGTGGGCTATTGCAAAAAAAATTTTTTATTTTTTTTTTAGTTTTAATGTAATTTTACAATAAATATACGACGTTATCGGGCAATTATCGGTCGTGATATTTTGTAAAATACACTTGTTAATCAATATATTGGCAGAGTACCATTTAGGAACCCTAAATAAGTACTCCACAAGAAATTTAAATAAAAATTAAAACATACATGGTCTCAACAGTCTATTGATTCCTCCTATAGAAAGGGGGGTGGAATTCATGGGCATTTTTAAACCCCCCAAGAGGCGAAAGTCAAGAGACTCTTGATTTTGGGCTATGGAGAATTTTTCTTAACATTATCATCTTAATAAATATGATCAAAAAACCGTTTTTTTAACGGTTTTTTAACGGGCAAAAAATATTGAAGCACTTTGTGCAACCGGGCTATTGCTATTTGTGTTTGTTTATGTGTATTTCTGGTCAAAAATCGGGTGATTGTTTGGTTGCATAACCAACTCAAAGATGCACACGCTATGTGTTGCATAATTCAGTTGTGTTATACAGCGTCGCCCTTTAGGGCTAGTCGCAGTTTGAAGCGTAAAAAATTGACAGTCAGTCTGCACTGTCCGAAAATAATGTTTTTTTTGGCGGGAGTTTTCAAAAAATTGTTAAATTTCAAAGACTGAACCGAAAATTTTATACTTTTTTTTAACGCGCAACTTCTGTATGTCACGTTTGTCTTAACTCTAGTCACTTTTATGGGAAATTGTGGTCAACCTTAAGGTTGTTTGGCATTTATGACTATTGTAATTATTTTTTTTAAATAAAACTATTGGCTATTGTGTGGCTATTGAACAATGGCCCTGATGTCGTTCAAATGACGTTCCCTTTGACAAATATATGTACACAACACTATTAAAGTCCAGACAAGTGATTGAAAATTTGGAATTTCCTTTAGGAACATCTTCTGAACGACAGGGCGGCCGATGCTTTCATATAAGTGTTATGTATGTACAAAAAGGCTGTTTTTTTGGTTCTTGTATTTACAAGGGAAACGAATCGTTATCAATAAAACCACATTCTATACAAATGAAATGAACATTTTTCGAAATGAGACCGATTTTGACAAACATAAAATTGCTTTTTCTTAAGTACGTGTAAATTCGTTGAAGAACCGAAAACAAGGACTTTCGCTCATGCACGCGCTCACAATCACGCTCTTATTTTTTTTTTGTACTTTTTAAAATTATTAAACATGTTGTTAGGGTACGTGTTTTTTCTTTTTTTAATTGTAATTTGCAAAAACAGAAATTCCAAAATAGTCGCAAAAAAATACGTAACCCCACATAAAAAAATTAAAAAAATATAATATTTCATTAAAATCGAAAAAAAAAATTAAATCACAGTAAAATCAATTGCAAACAAAAAAAAAGAACATTTTAATTATTGCTAAAACGTACAATCACCGGCCAGAAAAAAATTAAGGAAAAAAATCACAGAAAAGAAAAATTTCAATTTACATTTATCGTAAATATTGTTTTATGAGCTTGAATTGAACACATCGAATTTTTAATTCATTCATACTCGATTTGATATAATCTAAAAACAATCGATATCGGTAATATTTACAACTTAAGTAGAGCCTGAGCCGAGGAACCCTTCTAACAATTACCTCTAGAACGGTTCCTCTTCTTCAAGTGATGCTTTTTTCAACACTTAAACCTATACATCCTTAAAATGATTTCTTATTTGTTTTGTAGTTTTACACTTGTAAAGTGTATTATATATGATATAAATTACATTTAATTATTCTTATTACTTCTAGTTTAATGCCTTAGGCATTGTTACTATTCATTTACTGAACACCAACTTTACTATTCATGTCCCTTCATCGGAAAAAGAAGAAAAACAACTCTTTTGGCACAACGATTTTTGTACTGAAACACTTGCAACTTTAAAATGGAACACATCAAAGAAACCGACTAAAAACAAACAAAACCAACACTTTTCCTTTTAGTCAAAGTTGCGTGTTCAGTAATAACTAAATTCTCATGGTTGATTCGTCGTAGTTTGCTGTCCAGAATTGGGTTGTGGTTGTTGTTGTTGTTGTTGCTGCTGCTGTTGTTGTTGCGGCTGCTGCTGAGGTTGCTGAGTCGGTTGTTGTTGCATAGCGGTCGTTTGCAAGTTCTGCTGAAGATTTTGTAGATTTCCCGCACCGCCCAATGTGAAACCCAATGATCTGGGATCGCTGCCGTGAAGTCTCAAAGCTTGTTCAAGCCGTTGTTCTTGCAGGCGAAGCGCCTCAGTTAGGTCTGGGCTCAATTGTTGCGATGCTTGAGCTTGATGTCCTTGATAGTGGCCTAATTAGATTAAAAATATAGTAAAATTCGAAAATTTTTTAAGATTTCTCATTAAAAAAAAACTTACAAAAATAATAAAGAAACTAAAAGTGCCTTTTTATTGCCAGAACGATTGAAGGTGTTTTTCTAAAAAAAAATAAAAATAACAAAAAAATAACTAAATTAAGACGAAAAAAAAAATAGGTTTCTTGTAATTCGCTCACCGTTATGACGTAAAGGACTATGATTATTTTCTTGCTGGTGTTGATTTAATTGCGACAACCCCTGTGTCATAGCAATTCTTAAAGCTGCTTCGGCTTGCGATCGAATCACAGCCTCCTGCATCCTTAAAGCTTCTTGTGCAGCCACCGCTGATTGCTGCGCACTCTGTTGTGAGGCCTGCGACATATCCATCACTGAGTTGCGCATCACGTCCATACTCATGTCCATGGTGGCTCGCATCGCGTTTACGGCATTCATAGATAGTGACGATAAAGCTTCATTTGTTATTGGAGGTGTGGATGGATTTGAAGAATTATTTACTTGATTGGCCTAGGAATTTTTGAAGTAGTCACATTTCAATTAAAAGTTTTCAGTTAATAGACCTGAGTGACTCCTAATCTCATTGCTAAATTGGCAATATTCGCAATATTCGCGGCCGGATCCGAACCCAGACCTGGAGGTACACCTCTTTGGCCCACCATATTAGCTATAACGGCCATTCTATTAGCCTGCAATTGGTCCTCCATATTGTATTGTTGGTGAAGGCCATTGTTGCCTGTAAAAGGAAGAAACGTATTATTGAAAACTCAATGAAATCCGCAAAAAAACAATCTCACTTCTCAAAATGTCACCTAATTTCGTATTGCAATTATTATTATTATTGTTGAGGCCTCCCGCTTCAGATCCAGCTGATGATAATCGTCCATTTCCTGACGAACTGTCACTGTGAGCGCTCGGAGAAGCGCACATGGGAGAACCGCTCGCTAAAATTGATATTTGTTTAATAGAATTTTTCTCAAATTATGAAGCGAAATACTTACTGGGACCCATTCCGGCTAATCCGAGAAGACTGCTGCCGCCCGCCGAAGCTGAAACAGCTGCTAACAAGGACTCCCGTTCGCGTCGCTCGGCCGCCGCTCGTGAAAGAACGTATTGGGCGGCAAATTGGTGTTTGGGATCCATACGCATGTGCTCCATATGGGTTAAAAGTCCTGATGAAGCCGCAACAAAAATAAGAACGAAACATTAATGTCGATCAAGTCAAGTACGCTTCAATTTTTGCATTCTTTAGTGTATGAAGAATCAACTGTACGAATTCTTCAACGAATAATTCTTCATTTTGTTGATTCTTTATACAACTTTTTGTTTTTCACTTGGGGTCCACATATGTGTATCATAGGACAACTGAAAAATTGAAATATAAGAAAAAAAACAAAAACAAAAAAGGATTATTTGTCATGCAAAATAATAAACATAGCTACGACGTTGCCAGATTGCCTTAAAAATCACGACATTGACAGACAAGTGCTAAAATTTGGTGATCATCAAGGATGAAAATATCACAAACAGATGAACGTCGACTGGGGTTGCTTGTTAATTATTAAAAACAAAAAACGCCCGTACACATATGTGGACCAATGAGAAACTAGAAATGTTTAGGTACAAAGATCATCCCTCTCGAAATTTTTTTAACGAATTGAGCTTTATGTTTTCGTTGACTGTCGAGGGAAATACGAGAGAGAGTGAGAGAGAGAATGAGAGAGAGAATAATCTAACGGAAAAATACCTGATTCGTGTGTGAAAACCGCTTGACACACCGAACAAGGCCACATTCTGAGCGAACTCGACAGTTGTGACGTTTCCGGATGACAGGCCAAGTGTTTTCTCAACGAGCCCTCGTTTACGTAGTGTTTGCCGCAAACGGGACAGGGATGGTTCGCCGTCCTTCTCTTTGCTAAATAAGGATCGATGGCGTCAACAACAGAAAGAAAAAATTGATAAAGCAAAGCACCCCAGGAACCTTAATCAAGGAAGCGTATTCATATTATTATTATCGTTATTAAAGTTAAAATGTTAGAAAAATGTCAATTCGTTGGTTAGTCGTTAATCACTATACAAAATATTAACCTAAATCGTACCGGAACAATGTGACAACACTGTAAGAGGCTTGGAAAATAAAAGAAAATAAAAAATAACAACGAAAAACAGTGTTAACACTTTTTTATATCGATATAATAGTAACATGGTGCAAAATAACATTTAATTATATCGATATTATAAAGTATGATTCACTTTTATTTAACATTCAACTCCATAATCATCAGTTTGAATGGTCCATTTGACTTTTTTAATGTTTCTGATATTGTTTTAGAAATTTGGAGCAGAAATATTTGAGTTAAAAGAGAATCATGCTATTATATACAGGGTGCTCTACGAGTTTCGCGATAAATATTAGCAAATCAAAGATAGCTAGGTGCTTAATCTTTTTTTGCTTTTTTAATAAAAACAAGAGACGTTTTAATTCATCAACATCTATGGTTTTTAATATGGGAGTAGAACTTATTGATCACCCTGTATAAAAACAAATTTTTATTTGTAACAACAAGCAAAAAAAAAAGAAAAACGGAGGAGTGTAGGATCGGGTCCGCAAACAAAGCGAATAAAAAATCTATTCCTCATGCAAAAAACGTGCAACGTAGCCAAATTTATAATATTAATATTTTCTAACTAAAACAACGATTCTACATATTATTTTGGTTATAATGCTCGGCTCAGATGACCTAAAAGAAAACTGGAAAAAAATACGACTCATCGTCGCTCGTAAAAGAAATGGCTCGATTAATCGAAGAAAAAAAGGGGATGATTTATTATAAATTGGGATCGCGCGCCCGCGAAGAGCACTTAAAAGGGGTTTTTTTCTCCTCTTTAGGGATCACTTCAAAAAAGCCTTGTAGACGCGCATTTTTTCATTAGGTCCTCTGATTGTCATGCAAAAAGTTAACAAACGAACTTTTTCAAATCCTGTTTCTTATTTTTTTTTATTGGTTACGTTAAGTTTTCGTGAACATGCCGGAAATTGCATACTTACTGGCAACCCCGGAAGCGTTTGGATCTTTGTGGGTGTGCTTCATATGTTCCATGAGCGCCTCACCGCCGAGGAACACCTTGTGACATAGAGGACACGAGGTCGCGTTCGGGCCGCCGATCAGAGCCGCGTGTTGCTGCAAACGACCAATACACTGTTGACAAAAGTTCCCGTTAATTTTTCACAAACGCACCAAAAAAAACGGAACGGAAAAACAGGCTGTAGGTACGAAACGACGTTTTCCTTTTATAGAGGGTGAATCGACAATAGAGCAAACAAAGATTATTTAGTAAAATCAATTAAGTATTCTTTTAATCGTTATATACCGGATACACTAAAAATCTGTATTTTATCGTATTTTACATTGAATTTTAAAACAATTTTTTTAATTTCTGATACGTGACTCACCCTGTACAATACATGCTCAGTTTTATGCGATCTGTATGGAATTCCATTAGGATGAACCTTAATTAAAACGATACTTTTTACCTTTATCACCCTTTATATGTGCTTGATAGATTATGTTTAAGAATTTGTTTCCTAAACACTTTGCACGATTTAAATGTATGGTCAATTTTAAGTTATTTATTTCTTTTATTTATTGATTTCCTATTGGAGTTGTAGGTGTACAATCAGCAATCGATAAACTAATTTGAACGATAGATGCCGCCCTTTAAGTGTAGCAATTAAACTGATCTGCAAACATTGCTATTTACTTTATACCGAATTAACATATTTTAATTTATCCTTGTGTATGGACAGCTTTTGCATTTTCAAACATATTGTATGAATCTTTGTTTCTGAATAAACGTGTTTTGGGTTAAACTCGCTACTATTATTTATGAATGTTAAGGAAATGTTAAGTGCAGTTGTTACCGTACCGGTGCCGAAATATAGAATTCCAATGGCAACACTATCTCTAAAATTTGATAAAAAATTACTAGTGCTACAGCTTACAAGCTAGCTATCTGTAGTTACGCTTTTGGAACCGAAAATGAGTTGAATATAAAAAGTTGAGATTTCTGCCTGGGTGTTTGGATATTAAGAAATCTAGAAGAAAAACCAACGACCCAAAGATGGTATATATTTGCACGATAAATAGTGAAAGATAGAATACCAAAAAATGATGTTTAAATGTGGTTTCCAGGAAATACAATAGAGATAAAACCATTGAAAAATGTAGTTAACGAAAAGAAACTGGAAAGAAAGCGGTTGGTACAAAAACTAATGTTTTTTTCTCCGGAAAGACTTTTTAACAAATCATATCCGGATGGTTAGCAAATTTAAAAAGTTTTCCTTTAACCGACTCGAAATGATTCCTTGTAATTTTCCATTTTAATTTTTGTAGCTAGCTAGAATCTTGTAAACGTCTTTTTTCCGTTTTTCTAATTAACATAGAGTCGGACGTGGCTCGGGAACGAGATAAAAAGAATGAAGAAGGTAAAAATGAACGATCTCAGTGGCGTAGAAAACTCCTACACAAAACGTAAATCGAAATATATGCAGAGCAAACTTCAGTTAACTTTCCACGATTATCGCTTGTTTTTCCATTCGAAATAAAAGTCAAGAGAGCTGACAAATTTTATAGAAACATTAAGGGGGAAGTTCATTCGTTATGTCTCCGTCCCTGTACGTCTCAGCGCAGGTAATTACCTGTATTCTTTAACAGATTTGCTGCTCGCACATTTTTTATTAACGAGCCATATTTTCCGCTTGACGCAAAAAGAAATAACCTTTTAATTATACTGCCCTGTGAAAACCGGACAAGACGTCGATCCCATAAGCACCCCATAGTCACTTTCAGTTTTGTTGCACTGTGCTGAGTAAACATTTGTGCAGTTATGATTGTATGACTACAGCTGTGTTATTAAATGACGAAGGCACAGGAATAGTTGATATAAGCAAAGAAGCAGTGAGTAACTGTGAAAACTGTTCATTAAAGAAATGAGTCACATAGCAAACTGTACAGTTTATCATTGAAAAAGAGGATCTAGTAGCACAGAAGCCTGTTAACATCATAACTACCTGCTTAACTGTGCACTTTATACAGTTGATCATTCAAAAATGATGTTATAAACTAAAATCTGTGCAGTTAAAATTAATAATATCTGCGGGCCATTTTACGTTTTTCCTTTTCTCATGCAATCAAAGTTCCCAATTATCAAGATGTAAATTTGAAAATTCGAGCACGTGGAGTGCGCTCATATGGCACTTAAAATGCCGCATAAATGGCACGATTTACAAGAGAAAAAACAACCTTCGAAGCCATTTACAAGCGGTTTTATCAAGACGCAATGTGCGTTAAGAACAGATAAATGTACGCAGCAGTTGCAGGCAAGGACGTATAAATAAAAAAATCATATTATTGGCCAAGTTCGTTCACTCTTTGATATTTTATATGTATTGCAACCTTCCTAACCTATCTCAACGACGTTATTCAGACCGCACTATACACATACACACAAAACCAGAGTCAGACACCAAGTAACTGACGTCATTTTGTATGAATTGCTTCTGTCTCTCTTCTATAAAACAATCGTCTGTAGATCTATTAAAAACAATAATTATTTAATTTAAAACGACATACACGTGTTCGTTACGTGATTGGACTTGGAGAGTCGTTATTATGCATCCACAACCATCTTTTAAGGAAAATAATTGGCTGGTTGGTAAAAGAAAATTCTCACGACACCGCCTCAAATCGTCGTACCGGAAAATTAAATTGAGAGTTGTTGCGTGAAGTATTAAAAAAAATAAATAATAAAAATGTGAGATATTAATTAAGAGAAAGTGGCAGAGAAGCAATACCCAACAAAATTCTTAAAAATCAGTGATAAATGCCATTTATGTAGGTGACAAATTTGTTGAAAACAAAAACGCCAAGTATTATACCGTGAACACCTTTGACAAAAACACAAGACTTTTTTCGTTTCATTGTTAAGCCACTTCAAGACAATTGAAGGGAAGAAGGATTAGACGAGTGCGAAAACTCTTCACGTTACCCTGCTATTAGTCGCGGCCGATTTGTGGTCCCGCCTCCGGAATTTTTTAATTTGTAATTTTTTCACGCAAGCGAATTTTTTACTCCACCCACTTCCGCATCGAAAGGGAATAAAAAATCGGAAAAAAAGCCGGAAAACTAGAGAGAGCGGCGTCGCGTCCCATCATAGGCGCCTCCTTCCTTTCCTTTACTTATAATCATCAGTTCGAAGCCCTAATTTAACGATTTAAACTTGAGATATGTAACACTTTACAGCAATGTTGCCAATAAAAAAAGCAAATATGTATACACAGAAAAAGTGAAAGTCGCAGATGCAGAAGAGTAAATCTCGTAAGTCATCGTCATGTTTAAGGAATGCATTATCAAACAAAAGAAAGATGATGTTGTGTGAGGTCAGCCTGTGTGTACTCGACAAACAATCGTTATTGTTATTAATAAATATTTTAAGCGCCGACCCTGGTTTTGGACCTTGACGGTTCATTTTTTCTTTAATTTGCCAACAAAATGAATAATTACATACATGTTTTGTATGTATGTCTGTGAGTCAAACAGCACTAAAACTTGATTGTAAGAAGGATATTATTGTATTTGCTTGATTTTTGGGTTGCAATAACACGTCTGTCCATTCTGTAGAATAATTATTAGAGTTCAATTAACAAATTGTGGAAGTGAACTCAACATGGAAAGAAATCTTTATCATAAAATTAAATTGTTAATATCACTGCCAATAAAAAATTGAAAAGAAAAATACAATAATTTTTATTAAAAACAACAGCTGCCCTTTTTCACACACGCGCGAGAACGGTACGAAACGCAGAAAAAACCCCAGGTAAAATAATTATAAAGAAAGCCCTTCCGTGGATCCGCCTTCGTCTTTCTTCGAATTCGCCGTTCTTTTGTTTTTTTCCCTTGGCTACTCTACAATTACGAAAAATACACAGTCCGATGCGCCATTATTTATTTAAATTTCAAATAACAAACTGTCATCCTTACGATGTTGTCAATTTTCTGCACTTTTAAGTTGAACGCGATTCCAAACATGAGTCACATAAGTCACTTTTGGCCAAGCAAACCCCTCTTTGTCTCCCTCTATCTTGTTACATTACATCATAGCTCTTAATTATGATTTATTCAAACTGCAACCCTTTTTTATAAGAAGGGTTGGAATTACTTTTTTTTCTAAAAGCCGACTCTGTGCTTTATTGCGGGAACATGGAAAAAACTATGGATAAACCCGATCTGTATTGAAGAGAAAGAAAGAAGAGACGTTTTGGAAAATGGCCCGCGGCACGCCAAGAGTATTTTTAATGTTCGAAATGCACGCATCGAATAGTTTTCCCTGTGTATAATCGGCGCCATCTTTCATATTAATTTACGACCACCGTCGCGGTTCAATTGTTTTTAAACGAATTTCTAGGATTACTCGATTAAGTAATTGGTCTTTTTCGTGTTTCTCTCATTCTTTTATTTTTTTTTCGTTTGGAAGACATATTATTTTTTCGAAAATCGAGGTTAATCTTCGATAATGCCGACAGCGAGAGAGAAAAACCGGAGTCCCAGGAAGGAAACTTTTGAATATTTTAAGAAAATAATTAAAGGATTACGACGAGATTTTTCGATTAAAGTCGCACCTGATGCCCAACAGCGGGCGTTTTGCGGCCGCCTCAAGATTTTTTATTTTTTTCCCGCGCAGCCCTCTCTCCATGTTTTCCCCCTTTACCCACTTTTTCTTGACGTTGAGACGGTTAAGGATTAAAAATGGGGAGAGTTATTGCACCGTTAACTATAACTGACACAAAGAATCACACATTTATTGGAAAATTCTATTAAATTGTTTTGCATTTTATTGAAAATTGAATAGAACAAAGGAAAGAAAAGTGAAAAGAAAGGAGCGTAGAAAAAAAATAATGCATTAAAATTTTTAATAAACATATAAGAATTTCCAATAAATGTCTGAAAAATGAGACGGAAAAATTTTATTTCATAAAATCTTATAAAAATATATACTACTGGCGCAGCTTTGTGAAAACTCCTTTACTACTCAAACAGATAGCCAGCCGAAAACCAAGGGAGGGTTGAAAAACGATGGCGATGATTTGCGGCCGCTTTTTAAGCGATTGCCGAATTTTTCACGGATTTTTCGCTCCCCTAAAACACACGCCCGTTTATTAAAAACATATTTGGTCCGTGCCGAAAAAATTGACCAAAACAGCGGAACGAACGCCATACAGATACGATTCAAAGATTAGATAGGAAAAACACAGGTACAAAACGTCGTTTCGACAACACTGTTTACATATTTTTTTATGGCATTTTTATGCAAATGCCCTTTCCCATGATAAACACGCTTAAAATCTAAGTAGGCGTACATTCTCATCCTCCAACTGAAAAAAAAAATCAAATAAAAATTAAATTAAAAAAAAATAAACAAATAATCACTCAGG
>JABRWK010000236.1:13772-52931 GCA_013372445.1 Hypothenemus hampei | reverse complement strand
TTGGTATTACTAATAGCGAGAAGTACTTTTAGAGTTTACGGTTATCTTTAACCGTTTTTTTTCAAAATGGGTAATTTTTTGGATATGATTTAGCCTGTTTGTTTATGCGATGAAAATTACCGGTTGCAGTGGAAAATTGCATTGCAAACGCCTGTTTTAATGAATGAAAACGGAACCGAAACGCGAGACTGCCTGATTTAGTAGATAGTGTTTATCGTAAATAAACGACGTTATTGAGACGTTAGAAAATTATATAGAATTATTTAAGGAACCGATCAGGGGCGGAGGAAGGAACCGCACTGAATGGAACTCAAGTCAGGTCATCGTGGAGTCCGAATCTTTTGATTACGCAATCCACTTCCTTGCACTTCCACTAGAACGTAATTGAACGAACAACGGCAAACACAACCGAGCCCGACAAAAGACTACGAACAATTAATTTAAAATAAAATATAATAATATCCTTTTCGATTTCAATATTTGACGGGATACCGTGAGCCGTTGTTGCATTTTAAATTTGATTCTTATTTTACGCAAAATTGACACTTATTTTCAATTCGTTTTAATGCGATTTACGTGGTCTTTCTGGTCTTAATCCCCGCGCGCGCGCCTCGGTTCACATATATAAAATAAACGATTATTTATTCGTTCAAGTGGTATTTAAATAATTAGTTGTTATATCGAATTTGGGTCAATTCAAATCAAAACTATTGATAAAATGCATAATTTTATTCGAATGTTGGCTGCTGAAGTTTTTCGCCCGTTATTTTACCCGAATGCAAACGTTTTAATAACGCGTGTAACACTTAATTTTCGATTTATCACAATGTACTTAGGTGTGCTAAATCTATCATTAATCATTACACCAATTGTTTTGAAAAGTGTCCAAATCGTATGGACCATATAACATCTTCCTTTGTTTCGCTACATTACTGCTTTAAAATGTTAATAATAATGTCCCAATTTCAATTCAACAATGTCCGGTCTTGTTGTTCATATGAAAAGTTGCATCAACAATTGAATAGTTACTGAACTCGCTAACTAACATTCGAAATCGAAGACATTTTTTAAGGGATTTTAAGAAGAAAAATCTGAAAGAATCTGGATATTCTGGCACTCAATATATGGACCAATGTAAACTTTAAGAAGAAAAAAACATTTTGTTCTCTGTTCTTATTGTTTTGTAGGCGTAGATATTACAATGTCGTAGAAATTCTGAGAGCAAATGGAGCCAATCACGGAGACGTACGTTGGTATATGTATATTCTTTCTCTAGTAGTAATAGGGGACAAGGATCAAATTGCAATTTGGTTGAGAAATTGTGTTTTCTTGAAAAAGAACACTAATCAAGATTGCATTGCTTGAATTCACAGTGCTATTGTCACTGTAATTTGGTATAATGAACAGTGTCTTCAGCAACAACCGAACAGATGCAACTGCACTAAAATTGCAATAACTCTTACGCACTGTAGCATAATAGTGCACCATTGCATTGAGAAATATTTGCGACCGATTATTTCAATCTAATTGAGTTACCTCTGTCATTCATGACATCAAAGTTGGAGACTAAGTATAAGAAATTGTGCACTGTTTGGAACACCGTGACAAGTTACTAATAAAATCTTGTAAAGACATCTAAATAGGACTTACGATTAGTGAAAACCAATTTGCAAATATTTTGCAAAATTGCACTTCTTCCAATATTTTTTTTATCACAGTTTTAAATGACAAGCTGGATATGTGAATTATCAATTTTCGAAAAGAGATGGCGTACCACAAAAAAATCAAAGGTTGTCCTAAAACTGCTAACAATAGGAAAATTTCAAAAGAGCTATAACAATGTTTACATGAACGTTAATTGAAACTTCTGCAGCCATGACAAGAAACGTGCTATTCAGATGTTAATTAGTGCTAAAGCTAAGTAGCACTAAAGGTTCTATATTCATATAAAGTGTACTGGAGGAAGACTTTGCAAATGCTTAAACCGCTTGGGTCAAATGATTCAAAATAACACTAATTTGACATAGGATCCCATCATAACTTAACACATTTTTTTTAAATTCCATTAATGAAGTACGTACTTAGAAAGACTTAAAATCTTTATAATGCTCCTGCATAAATTTCAGAAGATCAAAATAGAATAGTCTGATTCTGACAATGAGACCTTCGCAGTGAAACCCATAATGAAGTACCGGTACTAAAATAAATTTTGGGATATATAACATTCTGTACAAAAACAAGAGTGCTTTTTTAAGAAATTGATCAGCTTAGAACAGTCACGGGAATTTTAAGTATGCACTGATCTGTGCAGCATCTCCTGTATAATATGGGCATCTTTGACGCCTCAGAAGACAAGTTCTGCGGAAGCGATAAAAGAGCGTAATGTAATACTATGGGTATTACCATCAGGAGTCAGAAGATGTGCGAGACATGAAGTCTGCAAATGTCTACGTCGTTTGTAGTGTAATACGAATCACCGGTGTTGGTTAACCAGTATTGCCCAGTTTTAGAATAGAATAAGTAGTAGTGAGTCAGAAAATGAAGGATTTGATCAATTGTTGAACGGAATTGTGTGCTATAATTCAGATACGAACAGAGTTTAATATTTCCATTCTTAAATGTCGAGAAATTTAGCACACAAAAAAGTATCCTTTTTCCAGTGTTGAATAAAAACAGCATAACGCGATATTATATTGAAATAAAACATGATGCATCTGGAATTGCGATTAACCAATCAGACGACCTTTAGATTTTCGCACAAAACAGTTTGTTATTTAAAATTTAATCCATTCTCGAGCCGAAAAGTGATAACTGAGGTCATGATCGTTCCAAAATCCGGACCTCGATTAAACCAAAATACAACGACAATGACAATGGACGATTTCAAACAAATTTTCAGATACAAAAAAAAACGAAGCCTTATCAGTGAAACCGTTCCAATTTTAAACGAGCCGTTATCGCAAAATTCAATGGGATCTAGATCAGACCGTCGTGAAGACCTCTCGAAATTTTCTCAAGGATATTTTTTGTGGTTTTTTTGTTGCCAAGGAAATGGCCGTCGACTGGGGTCATTTTGAAAAGATATTTTTAAACTTGTGGCCAATCAAATACGGTTTTCTTATCGAAATTTGTTTAAGACGTAAATTTTTATCTTTATTTAAAAATATTTGAAATGTAAACAGTCGAAACTTGAAAAATTGTGTTTTTTCTATAAATTGTAATAAAATTTCTTGAATATTTTTCTCATTGGCAGTTACTAAAAATTAGCAAGCATAAGCGCAGATAAACGTAGAGCAAGAAAAAAACCCTAAACGTAGACCTATAAAAATCACCATTAATTGCATTTTTCCCCCCGTAAAAAGCCTTATAAAACCTCATTAAAATACCATTGAAAGAAACGTACCTTTTTTTTGCGTTCGTCCAAGAAATTTATATAGGCAATAACGAGCGCCCAAGACAAGGATTTGCTGGCGTGCAACACTCGTACTGTCTCGCTCGCACGCGGCCCATGCGACAAGGAGAAGACGTTAACGGTCGTGTAAATGCGTACTTTATGTCATCGGACAGCGTTAATATGACGATTTCTATTCTATGGAACGAATTAAACTCGTACAATTAGTACATTCTTAATTTCTTTCACTGTTTTCGATATTTATGTCTTTATTTCAACACGTGATTTTATATAACGCGTGTAGACGTCCTGTCGTGATTTTACACTCCCGTTCATAAACTATTTCTTGTTATTGGATTAGTGTTAAAATAACGTAGTTTTTTGCACAAATCTGTATATTTATATCATCATTTTTTAATATTATTCTATATTAAACTCAGGCAGTTTTATCTTTTCTTTTTTGAATTTTAATTTTTAGTGCATATTTTTAAACAAGGTTGAAAAAATTTCTGTTAATTACGAAGACGAATTCCTTCCAAAGAAATCCGTGCAACTTAAGTTGTCCCCAACTAAAAAAGGAAACGGGAATCATATTAAACTGCGATACATATTATAATAAGTACGTCGTCTATAAAATATCTCATAATCGGTCGGCCTTCTTGGAAGCAATTAAAAAAATATTGTACAATTTCTAAACGAGAAAAGTCGTAATATCTACATAGTTGGTTTCCGAGAACGCATTCGTTATGTACGATTTTTTAAATCCCAGTAGAACAAAAAAAAAGAACTCTCTCATTATTGCTTCGTTATAACGATAAAAATGAAAAAGTTATACAAAAGAAGAAAAAAGAAAACGATAAATTTGCAATTTATCTTATTACTAATGCAAGAATTATTTTATTAAACAATTGTAATGACGTTTATTTAAGAATAGATCTTTAGTGTAACAAAGTTTTCATTATTTGGGTCTTTAACGCTTTAAGTCCTTCAGCATTTGCAAAGAAAAAACCACATTTTAGCTTTTGCAAAAGCTATATTTATGTTTAATAAAAAAAAATAGAAGTTTACCTAGTTCTTGTCAATAGTAGGCCTTGCCATAGCTTACTTTATCAAACTAAGTATTTTCAAGAAGTGAGCAACTACTAAAACCCGGGTCAAGTAGTTCCAGAAATATTTATATTACTTTTCTTATAGCGCAGTTGCATTTTATCAAAAAACGAGTCTTTTGCAATATTGTGATGAGGTTTACGCGACACCAAAAGACCTACACTACATGGTCTCTTCATATTTATTACGTTAAAATCCCGACATGTAACTTCTGTGCATTTCAATAAAACATACTGGAATAGCCGGGAATATATTGAGAGGAATAACTCTAGGGTTACTAAACAATAGAAAACTAATTAAATCTAAAGAATGCTCGATATTGAAAAATAAACTCTTAAAATTTTCCATTTTTTTCTGTTAGATTATGTCCTCACAATTGCTTGAACATTATTATTTTGATTGAATAATTGCTAGAAAAAAAAAGGGCTTAAAACGCTTGGTTACCTATTATTTACATACTTCTTCATATTGTCCCTTGCGTCTTGAGCATCCCGTATACAATTTTATTTCAATGGAATATATATGTATAAAAGGCACTAGTGCAAAAACGGTCTATATTATGAAAATCGAATCACTATTTTAATAAAAATGTCACGTTGCCCCGTTGCAGGAATAGAAACTATAATTTATGGTCACTAGTGTCGTCACTACGTAAATATACCAATTTAGTCATCACACTCTAATCCAGCCAAAATTGACAAAAAAAAATCGGTAATCATGAGATAAAAATGAAACCGCAACACAGTGGCTTAAAATATTGAAAAGATCGCCAAACAGTTAGACAAAATAATTTATGTGGTAAAAAATGGCAATACTCGGTTAACATTCTTCGCTTACCCAACGAAGAGCGAAAAAAAGCTTATTTATTTGATCTATTCGTCGATACACTTTGCCACTGTACGAGTACGGCTTACCAATTTATAAAGAAAGGTTAAAATTTTGTTGTACTTGCGTAAACTGTGATAACCGTGTAGATTCTTAGATTTCAGACTATAGGGCTCTCCTTATTATTGTCACAGGAAAATCTAGCGATTTACGTAGAATTCAAAGAACACATATGATATCAAAGTTGTGCTAATATTGTTTTATGATTACACTGCACTGAATGAACTACACATGTACATATGAGTTATTCTTGTGAAGGTTAATTTTGAATTGAATATTTTTATCACACATGTAAATAGTTATTTTTAAAGTATTGAAATAAGAACACTATTGCATTCGTCCTAATGAAGAATTCATTAGGAATGTCTTGAATCACTACAACATCAATAGTTAAAATTTCTTAATCAAATGTTTAAAACTACTTTTTCAATTTAGAGAGCATTGTTTCTTTAGAATCAATAGTGCATTTGGCAATTCATTTATTTATGCAATTGTTCACTTAAATTGTATTTTTATTCATTCATTGCTAGCAGGAACAATTTTGGTGTCACCATTCTAAAATGAATTGAAATGTTTCTTATTGTACCATCACTAGTACAAATGAGTATAGTTTTGCAAGTCAATCTTCGAAAAGCTCTTTTTGAATTTCGTTTATTAGCATTGTTAGTACAAATTAGTGCAACGCTACATTTTATAATTCATCACTAGAATTTTATATATTTATATCATTAATCATTAGGAAAGTATTTTGAATTTTTATCTTAAATGAGAATATTTTTAGTATCACTACCGTATAAATAGTTCAGATTTTTCAAAGTATTATCTGAAGTAGTTTTTTAAATCTGGAGATCATTGTTTCTTTATGATCACTAATGCAACCAGCGTTTCATTAATTCACAATTGATCACTAACGACTTTATTTAACTTAATTTAGTTTTATATATTTATTAATTGTTCAATTAAGGTATTTTCAATATTTCTTGTAGTGAACAATATTTTTAATATCACTATTGCACTTAAATCCACGATTTATCTAATGAAAGGTCTTAAAATTAATTTAATTTCTACAGAAAGGTTCGTTTAAGATTGTCTTAAATCACTAGTGCAACTGGTGTTTCATTATTTCACAATTGATCGTTAGAACCTTAATGGGCGGATTTTCAGTATCTAGACTTATAATGGCCTGATTTTTTCGCAATATTATATAAAATATAATAATAAAATAACGCGTATTTTTACGCAACGGCTTCAGCATCGGGTCGGCGGCACACCGACCGACCAACCCGAGATTAAAACGCTATTTTTAAAACTGCAAACAACATTTTCAAAGTAGAGATAGGTTATGGTTTTACAGTCGGCCAGCTGAACGGCCCGATCTAGTGAATGTGACTTAAGTCGATTGTGGATCTGGCCGGTATCGGGTTAATATACTTTCCGATGCGAAAAAGGCTTCGCCAGAGTTTATAAAATAAATAAAAATAAAATTTATTTAAGAAACGACTAAGAGAGAGCGAGAGAGAGATAGGATATATCGGGGTGGATTTCGATAGAATATATTATTAATCAGTGGCGGAGCAAAGAATCATCTTTTCTATTAAAGAACTAGAAAATTCTTCTTAATAATAAGGTCACTGATTTAAGGGCCTAATGTACGTTACGCCACTGTATACTACTAGAAACAAAAGAACTGCAAAAGCATTTTTCGTAGAACATCACTTTGATTATCTGCTTCACATTTCTCTCTCTCCCTCTTTTTCTCTTTCTCTCTATCTGGCCATTTGAATTTCAGATAGAGTCTATCGATTTTTATTTGCGATAAGTTATCGATCAAATCTGAGACAAGGATGCCCGCACTGGAAGTCAGAAATAACAAAGAGAGAAATGGAAAAACATTGTTATGTAAAAGACCACACGTCAAATTCAACTATCGATCGCGATTTTAACGATTGTGGCATTCTTAATCAAAAAGGTACCTTTGTGAATAACGGAAACTTTATGGTACCACGCCGAAGAACCCGTGCAGGCGCTTCGTTAAGCCTTTTAAGGATCGTACATAAGCGTTTGTCGCAATTTTTTCTTACGCCCTGACCCACACAGATTAATGACATTTGATGTACGTCAAAACGTTTGTTAGGAAATAAACGAACTTGATTTTATTATAATTGCGCGTTTTTTTTTGTTTTCCGGGTATGAAGGTTGTGCGTGTGTTAAAATTTACGATTTTTTTTCGGGTGTTAAAGGCCACGAGCGTCCATAAATCGGCAGACGTTCTTGAAAATTTTCGTTCGGAAAATAAATAACCGCCCGTTTTTTTCTCGAGAGTGCGAGCGAGATGGAGATATAGACAGACCTGTGGTACAGTCACCCGACAAATTGACCTTGTATGTATAAAAAGCCTATGCGACGACAAAAATACTGCTTTGTCGTTGTTGTTTGAATAAAAAGAGTGCGTAAATAAAAAAAAATTATAACATCCCAAGGAAAGCGTTATTTGCATCGCAGACGCGATAAAAATATCAATGACCGCATATGTTGGTAGACCTGCCCGACTATTTCTTTTTTTTTTTTTTGACATTGCCTAATAAAGTGTCTACAGACAGTATGGTTCTGATGAGAATAAAATTCAAACGGTATTAGATCTGTACGATGACTGGTATAATATTTAAACTTTCTTGATTGACAATAATGATAAAAGTTGTTTTGTTGATTGAAATAAAAATCCGGAGAAAATTCCTCAACAACGTGTTGATAAAGAGTTCCTGACCTAAGACAAAAGGCAAATGATAAATCATACAACACATCCATAAAACTCGATTTTCTCTGGTATGTTATCATAACAAAATTAGCGGTTTTCTTTTTGGTGGTGTCAATTTTAACTTTTGTGGGTCATTTTTTGAATATTCATACATGAGTCGTTCGGGTTTCTATGCGAAATGTCGTTCATTCACCCTATCAGAATGTTCTAATAAATTCAGGTTAGATTAAACAACTATTAATGACAAAAAAAATTAGTTTTAAACGCGAAAAAAGTGATGATTATGATGTCGAGTCATTGATGTTTGAACAGGAGCTCGAACGGTTCAATCGAGCTTGAAAGCAAGTTTTTACATACCCGTTGGATTCGAGCTCAAAATTAAACGGTGTGATCTGTGAAATCAGATTCACGTGAAAATCAACACTACTTTTTTGCTCATGCTGTTGATATTGCTGGTGTAAAAAAATCTTCATTCATTTAGCAATATTCTTAGAATATTATAAATAGGCAGGTAATTGTACAGGGTAGACACAGTTCTCGGTTTTCTCCCAAACTTAGACATGCGACGATTCTAAAAAGTATTTTCATTGAGTAAAACATTAAACTCTTTTTTTAATTTTTAAAAATGAAATATTTTTCTAACGATAATTATATATGGCGGGCCACAATTTTGACCTCGATATATATTCTGATTGTAATATGTACTGCCTGGTTTCATATGAAAAATGAATATAAAATAAACATATGATCCAGATGCAAAGGTATTTTATAGACTTCCTTTCTGTAAGAGGAATTCTTTATATATAACGAAATAAAATATTAGTTGGAAGGAGGTTTATGACGGCCGGACATCTTACATAGTATGTGTTGACCATCTTAATTTAGACGGTCTAGCGATCGAACGAACGAATGAACACTGGAGGCATCGTGGGAAAATTTTATGCAACCCGCAATAAAATTCTAGAGTGAGTGTTGTATATGTATGTATTGGTTTTTTTAGCTTTTCTTGCTATTAAATTCAGCGAATTTCCGGTATTCAACGGCAATTTACGTTCGATTTATTTCACACATTAATTATTAAATTTAGTTCTGTTTTATTATTCAATCTACTCCACTGTCGTGGAGTTCCTCCCCCCTCCACATTCATCTGGTACCCCCATGGTAACTGTCATTCGTCAAATGTGATTAGTCCGTTTGTTCGTTTGCTCATTTTTTCCGCCTCAGAAACATAGGGAAAGAAGAAGACTTCATTCATTAATATGTGTGTTAGACAAATAGTTAATATGAACGGTTCGTTTGAAACGATATTATTAAAGAATATACAGGAAGAGCAAATAAAATAACGTAGAAGAAGTCTCCTGAAGGGTCCTCTTGGAGATGGCCGGTCTCGTTTGATCTCGAGTACTTTCGTGGTGTAATTCTTTTGTTTTTTTCTTTCTTGCTGGCCAATAGAGCAATTAGGAGTATAGTCATAGAGGAAATTTTTAGCATGTGTTTTTTAATTATTCTGATTTTTAAATGACATGGACCGGTAGTTATTATCGCATATGTGCTTTTTTTTGCTCTCACTTAGTGTAGCGAATTTCTAATTAATCAATTAGACTTGGCGTCCTTATTTGTTTGTTGACGTTTCATTTGCAATTTGGCCATAATACTATTTAAACGTGTAAACTTGACCAGGAAGCGTTTAGTCGTCATAAAAATGCGTTCAGACGAAGGTCTTTGGAATAATTAAAAATGTTATTCGCCGTCGTCGATTAAATTCTATTTTTACAACGGGTTCAGGTGATGTTCAAGTGTCCGACAAAAAAACACACACACACAAATTTGAAGGAAAATCCCCCACAAACTTCAATTTAAAAAGAAAAAAGTATTTTTCCCATAACCATTGAATTCGAAAATCGAAATCTTACCGAGGAATCCGTAGTTTCCATCATGTTCAATTTTTGTTTTTTTTAAATTTTAATCACTGTTTCACTCAACTATAAGCATGACTAACGTGAAAAACTTCATTCACAACCCCCCTGAAATGTCCAATTGACAATTTTGACATTTCATGAGTCACTCGCGCATCAACGAATTTCCTATCCATAATCGTAGACACCCTAGATATTCATTTTACCCGAGATACATACGTGCGTACGAAGAGAACGAAACGAAAAAAATATAATAATAATGGCGCGTCGCCTACTAAGCCTACTCGACTAGGACGATGGCAAAGTGCATTCGCGGCGGTGCGTCTCGCATTGCATTACATTCGAAATTATTATTTTGCAACAAACGACGATCGGGCCGGGCATCAAGGCGGCCTTGTATGCACGCATTGATTCACGTTTTGTCTCTTTTTTGCAGCTTTTTACCCCCCTTCCGGAGACGAGTGAGTGAAAAAAAAAGTTGTTGAAGGAACCGAATCGGAGGAGGGCAGTTGTTAAGGGTTATTCTTTTGTTTCTGCATCGTGGATGGTGCGATGAAAGTTTTATTTAATACTTTAACCGAAGTAAAATCGGATTTTTCCACGGCCGGATGATTTTTAATTTCGCGTATTCAAATAAAAGGGCGCGAAAATTCATTTTTTCACCCCCTTGGGGCGATTGTTTGCTCTTAACGCCTCCTCGGATTAAATTCGACGAGAGAAAAGTGGAGTGGGGGGCTAGGGTAACGTGGGATAATTTTTTTTTTCAGTCATTTGTTACCTGCCACCGTTACCACCTTGACTTTATCGTTATTAACATAAACCAGAAGAAAATTTCTTACTAATGTCCTTCCTAGTTTTTTTCCTCTGTCTCTTTTCTAATAACTGATTATTACTTTTCTTCCTGTAGACAATTGATAGGCATGTAAGTATAATAATAACGGACGAACACGGATGTGTGCGACTAAAACATAAATAAAAAAATTAATTGTCATTTGCTTTTTTTTGTTGTAGTTTGATTGGACGGATTGATGCGTGACGTAAATTGGCCATGGCCAATTAAATCTGTTTGTTTGGAATAAGGATGTTAAAAGTCGCGGTGATTAAAAGGGAAAAGAAATACTTGGAGAAGAAAAAAGAAAATGAAAAAATTCAAGAAAATCAAGAGAGAGAAGGGAAAGTTTTTCTTTTCGATTTCTGCAAAAAGTTTTTCCCCTTTTAATTTTTCACCGGAATTATCGACAAGCGCGTGCTTTTTTTTTGTTTGCTCGGGAAAGAGTTGAAAAGAAAATGTTTTCTAACTGAATTACCGCTAAGTGCCTTCATTCTTTTTATCTCTTTCGGACCACTTAAAAATAAATTTGTATTTTCTTTTGTGGAAACGAGGACGAATTTTATGTTGAAAAGCTTCAATGAGATGGAGAGACCGGGAAAGAAAGTTTTTTTTCTTTTTATTTACACCTTGTTTCTGTTTTTTCTTTTAACTTTTAAGATCAATTTTTTCTGAATTCTTTTTTTTTATATAAATAGTGAATAAAATTAAAATTTTTCTTACGAAGAACTTTTGCTCAACAGAAAATCAATTGGCCACTTTATCTACTGAAATTTAATGAAAAAAATAGGGTTTCTAATTTTCAAGTGCATTATAAGTTCATTGGCGTGCTAAATAAATATAATAATAAAAAAAGCCGCTAAACAATTCGCTACTTTTTCACTTCCTTTCATCGTCACCTCTTTTGTCCTTAGTAGTTCATCATAATACTTTGAATGAATACACAATTAAGGTTTTTTTTCGTCAACTTTTTTTTCCTCTACGGCCGATTAAAATTACATTTCGACACCTCATAGAGCGGCGGCATGATACAGCGGAAAAATCCGGTTTGAAAGACGAAAAAAACCACCCTTATATTAGGTTTTAAATGGAAAAAAGGGGTCGAGTAATATTTTTTACCATGGGATTACCGAGCAAATTTACTTTACTACTGTTTTGCCGTTGGCCTTATTATGCTTTAAAGTTAAGAGAAATAAAAAAATGTGTTGTGTAATTCCTGCTGCAATGAAGGGAAAAAATGAGAACCATGACCGAACGCAACAGAGAAAAGCAACAGTTCCATTCAGGTTTTTTTTTTGGGTGCCCTTTGTGGCATTTTTACGCCTAGCGTACGTTCGCTCGCTTTTTTTGCAGGAAAAAATTCTTTCCTGCACCTTTTTTCCTTTTTATTTCGGCCATTGGTATTCCAATCAGCTATGTTTACATCATAAACTGTTGTGACAACAGAAAAAATAACTGCTATTGTTTTCAAATATATTCATAGCCTTACTTATAAGCTTTTGAAAAATACATTAGATTTAAAATTTTCTTGAATATATTCAAGTTTTCAATTATGTACATGATGTAAACGCAACCAATAGAATTCGGTAGGGGCCTTTGACACTTTGTGGCCCAGAAAAAAACCTCCTGCCGCTCTGGTGACGTAGTAGTAAATTAGCGCGATCCTCTCGTTTTTTTTTCAGGCGTCAAGGCCGGTCGTCCGCAGCAGGATTAAATAAAAATCCTGCTCCGTTTGTTTGTTGTGTGTGGTCAGGGCCATTTTAATTCGGACCTCGTTCAAGCGATACGACCGGGCAACAGGAATTATTTCATTTTTTCTACCTTCTTCTTCTGTTTAGCGTATTTCAAATGGGGAAAAACGGGGGGAAATAATTGAAAAACGAAGAGAAAAGTACTGCTACTGCCGCTAGTGGCGTGATCGTTAGCCATTATTAACTAAAAATTTCAAATTATAAGTTTGTAAACGTAATTTCATCGTATCGCATGTCGATATCTTTTCTATATTAGAAAACGAAATTATCGTCTCGTAAAGAAGGAAAATTGCCGCTAAGCGACCATTTTTTCTTTATTTTTTTTTTAAATTTTTCTTTTTTTAAATAAAAGCCCAACTAACTACACGCCATTTTTGAAATAGTAATGACGAAACAATGGTTTCTTAAAATAGAAAGAAATATTTAGGGACGTCAAATTAGTAGACATAAACAATATTATTAAAATTAAATCGGAACGGTATTTGACAGATTTAATGTTTAAAATGTACCTTGAAAATTGCAAGAGAGATGTAGTAAAGGAAGTGGCGGTGGAATTATTAGTGGATTTTATTTATTTAAGAAGAAAAGTCATAAAATTTATTTTATATCCTTAGTAAGATCGTTTTTACATCGGGCAATAAAATTCCCTAGCAATTTATTAAAAACGTTTACGGCCGATTTTACTGCACGTCCACCATGAACAAGAAGAAGAAACAGCAATATACAAAAAAAACCAAGTTGAATAAACCGTAGAGAAAAAAATGAAGACAAATCCTCATCAATAAACGTCAACCACCCTCTGACGTGACAAGAAGAAAAAAAAAACCAAGCGAAATGAAAATATGTATTAAAAGGGGTGTTCCCACCCTCGAGCCCAATACTTATCGACACCCTAAAAAAATTATTCATCCCCCTGAAAAATAGGGGTGGTCCATTGAAAGGCTTCGATTTGTAATAATTTATATTATGGAAGCGAGAGAAAAAGAAAAAAATGGAAGCAACATCCAGTTATTATCGAATTAGGAAACTTTCGCCTCGAAGGGGTCGACAGTGAATAGGGGGGGAGGAGGGGGCGCAGGTCGGCACCCCTTAAAGCCACCCCATTAATAAATAAAACTTAAAAGAATTCTGGTTTGTTTAACAATCACAGTGGCCTTGTTAAAAAAATTACTATATTTTAAACTGACTGATTGTGTGCCACTGTGTACCATGGCTTGAATATGATGGAAATTAGGTGAATATAAAAAAAAACCATTTTTTTTCCGTATTATTGGTCGAAACTTTAAACAAATGAATTCGCGCGCGCGACCCCAGCCAATCCTGACGTGATGAGGCCAATATACTGGGCGTAATAAAAAATAATAAAACCGCGCTGACCTGCACAATATAAAATATCTTTAGAATGTTTCTTCTAGCGAATGAACGAGAGAAAGAGAGGGAAGAATGCCAACGGCGGTCGATCGATTAGGAATGGGTCGATAGTATCGACTACTTTAAAATGTATCCAAATTTATATTTTTGCTTCATTATATATATTTCTATATTTTTCAATTATCTACCTATTTCTTATCGCGTATACGAAACTGAAATGGATCTTCAATACTTTTTAGTGTATTAGGAATTTGACCGTTTTTGATACGGCACTGAACTCGTAAACATACTACGCTTGTTTCAACTTTAAAATATGATGATATATGACATTTTATTAAAAAGTTATAAGAAAAAATTGTCGAGTAATTTGTTTCTACATAGTTAACTCGATATATTCCATAAAAACACCTCATTCAGTAATGAGATTTTAACTAGTAGTACATACAGATTTAGTGCCTAGTGAATTTAGTGCCGTTCTTAAAATACCTAAGTAAATGTAGTAAGTATTAAGTTAAAATTGCTGTTTATGGACTTTTGCGAACGCCACTGAAGTGTTTACTGCTTAAAAAATTGTTTTTTCTTCGTTTAACAATTAACTTTTAACATCGATATTGCAGCCCTTACTAAGAATCTTTGGTTTTCCTGAGGCACACACAGTATAAAAAACCGGTTATGGACAAGCAACAGTGAAAAAATCCCGTCTAACTTTACCATACATACATTAAAAAATTAAATAATTTTAAATATAGGAAAAAATTGCAGCTTAAGGATCACTTTGAGACAGGAACTTTTCAAATTTTAGACTGTGAACGAGGAACAACAATTTTAATATCAAATAAAACAGTTTTTCGTGATTGCGGGCAATCACGATCGTTAACAATTTCCAACCAGTCATGTTAAGTAATGGATCACCGCCACCCGAAAATTGGACGCCACCCTCAAATGACCGTTTATCGGTTCTTCAATATCGAAAATTGCGTTAAGAATTCGTTCCCATCAAAGGGTTACGTTTACATAAAAAAATTATTATGCATAGGGCAGCGTCTTTCACTCTTTTTTATTGTTTCTTTTTTTTTCAGTGAGAATCTGTCTTAAAATAGGGGTTGGCTGTGCGAGACGCAAATGTGTGCGGATTTAAAACAAAAAAAAAAAGAGAACGCTGCAATTGTTTCAAGACGACACAGAAAAAATTAACCCTAAAATTATGCTAAATAACAGGACCAGAATTAAAGGGTCAGGTACAGGTAGTTTCTTAGATGATTATTTCTCACAACCCCTGTACCAAGGGGGTGAAAGGGCGCTTTGTTTAAGCGAGCTCATTGTTTAAACAGGATTCAGAGATAAAAGTTTAATTGCAAAAAATTTCCGTCATGGGTGCCTTATAAGTGGTGTGTATGTGAGTGTTTTAAAGAGAAAAACGTGTGAAAAATACTCACCAATATGACATATGTAAATATTCCAATACCCCAACAACAATGTCATTTAATTTCATATAATTTTTTTCATGTTTCATTCAATAACATGCAAAAATAAAATGAAAAAATTCTCCTCTACTTGAACCATGACAAAATCAAATTGAAAATGATCGACCAAAAAAAAAAAAGAAAAAAAAAAAACTAAAGAAAATCAATAAACGATGGCAACAATGGAAGAACCAAACAAATGAAAATCGATTGGACATAAAAAGAAAAACTAGAGAGAAAACCTTTAGGATTAGATACTATACACGGTTGAAAAGAAGCCAACTCACTCGCTGCAGCGTTGTCCAGCACTCCTCGAGGGTACGTTCGGAAATTGTAGAGGAGTTGCGTTGGAGTTGATTGAAGTCCGGCAGCGTTAGTTGGGAAAGAAGCTGTTTAGTATCTGAGTTAGTATCGTTGTGAGGCCAGTTAAACAGATAACACATACACAAAGCTATTCACAATAATTGAAAGAAGACGTTCTTAATAAGCTTCTTCTTACAAAATTGTATGTTTGCTTGAAAATGTAACAACCACACTTGATATTTGACAGAAGCAGTTTCATTTCCAAGCATTCTTGACTAACTACGAGAACATTAACATGATTTGGACTTAATGATTGTTTTGTTTCTAATCATTATTATTGTCGATTAACATTTTTCGTCGCGGTTATTGATTTACAATAAAATGGCTGCCGACACGGTTTTACACCAACATGGCGGTTGTTCATACTTCTGTTATTATTTTTAATGCGTTCGACCGAAGAATAATTAATTTCTAACCGATTTTTACAGTCATCTCTCAGTTAACGATAAACAAATGATGAAAATGGACTTCTGGTTAATTCTGCATCTCTAATATATCAAAGTCAACAGATATAGGGCAAAATCAAAGTTTTTTTTTTAGGGAATCTGAGTAGAAGTTGTCTACTAAAACCTCATCCCCTCAAAAGAACACTTTTTTTTTTGAACATATTTTGTTCGATTGCTCAAAATTAAAATTCAAAATTCATCTAACAATAATTCAGATGTATCTAAAATCCGCTCGTCTAAAATAAAAAACAAGCATATTTAAATTGTAGTCATTATCTCAAAGACGTTTAACTTGCGAAAGAGACGCAGGACGTCGCGACGCACCAGAGTGCGGTCCACTAGAAAAAAACGACGCCGTTTTTCATATGGTTTTAAAGACGTGCAAGAGATGGCGTTCGTCCGATAACCGGAAACATGCATACAATAGTTTTTTTTTCTGTTGAGTCAAAGGGAAAAATCGATCGCATTTTTGTTTATAATTTAGCCATACGTATATCATTTGTTTATCGGTACAATATCGGATCGAGTAACCGGTGCGAACAAAAGAGTCTCAGTCAAGAAACGAATGAATAAAACAGAAGTTAAAGTTTTAAAACAACTGAATGTCGTGGGAAACTCAACCGATATATTAGTGAAAGATGAGCGGTAATTAGAAGACATTTTTAAACGAAAACTCAAGGAGGAAAACTTTTAATAAACACGTTTGACGCTTAATGGACTAACGAAAAAAAATGATAGGTAATAAAAAATCAACTTGCAACCCTTTCCACATGGTACCTACTCAGGCATATGGCGTTACAAGCTTATTAACATGGGGTTCCTCTAATTACACAAGACGCATAAATTTATGGGTACCCGTGTTCGTGTCACGATAAGCCATGTTTATGTTACAAAGATGGGGGAAAATAATAATGTCTCTACCTGCAATTCGCTGACGATCTTCTCGGTCATGATTTTGTCAGGGCTACTGGCTCCGCTTCCAAAAGGCGGGCCCATCATGTTCGGTTGACCAAAAGGGTGGCCGTGGGTCGCCTGAGGCGTTGGACTACTTAAGTGACTTGGGTTTGGACTTCCCAACGGGTTCTGAACCGAACTAGTGTGACCGTTCGTTTGCTGTTGTCCCATTTGACCTATGAAATTCATTACATGAATTTTAATATTCGAAAGATAAAAACTTTACTTACTTGAGGACGTTAATTGACCGCCATTTTGAGCTGTCTGACTATTATTCGGTTGTTGTTGCTGCTGAGGGTTTAAATTGTTAGTTTGCGGATTGGCAGCAGTTTGTTGTTGTTGTTGTTGAGTATTTTGGACCTGATGAGCATGAGGTAACGTCAAAGAACCCACGTGAATGGAACTGTTGTTTGATTGCTGAGAAGGCGAATGAGCGGGAATAGAGTTGGTGGCATTGCTGCCGCCACCTCCTCCTCCGCCACCGCCTCCACCACCTGGTACCGGCGAGTTCTGATTCGAATTGCTTAGGTTCTGAGGCAGATTTTGAGGCGGACCTCTGGCCTGATTCCAGAAATCGTTGTTCATTTTCAAAATGGGCCGGTTATTGATCTCTGTCATCTGGGGAATGATCTGGAGCGGCTGCAGTGGAGTGGATCTGAGGTCCAGCGCGGCGTTCTCCTGCAGTTTAAAGGAGTTTTGTAGCCATTTCGCCACTAAATTCTCATGTTCCACTTTCAGGTTGTTGAGAATGTTTTGTTCCTCCGTGGTGAAAATTTTGGCTGTTATTTTGATGACTGTTGCGGGAAAATTGTTGTGGTTCGATCACGATGATTGCACTTCTCGAAGGCAATCTTCGTGTTACTTTTCCAGAATAGACGTGTCGGGAATATTTCGAATATTCGTCTCCTCCGTTTTTGTCTCGATTGACAATAATTATTTATAGTGATTTAATTATTATTTGTTTAGGAACTTTGGGTTTCAGTTTCAGGCAAGAAAAGGCATTTGAACAAGCGGTCCTTTTCTTTTTTCTTTTTGTTCGGATTAGATGTGATCGTTATTATCTACAAATAAAAGGGAAATATTAAAAGTGAATAAAACGTTTGAAAAATTTTTCAGCAAAAGTGGAATTTTAAAATCGAAATGTTTCTTGTTTTTTTTTTTTGTTCAAAAAACAGTGGGAAAAAGTGTTTTTCGTCCGGAAAATTTACAATCGACCCGCGATGCCAACAAGGGAAAATTTAAAAAATCGCACTCGACTCGAAGTGAGGAGAAAATAAGTGAAAACTTTTTGGCAAACGGCAAAGTTTCGTCGTCTATTCCGTATGAAAAACTCTATTTATAATTTACATATTTAATTTATTTGCTATTGATTTATTTTCTTTTATTATTTTCGTACGTAATCAGAGGATGAATATTCATTTCTCCGAATTTTTCTTATTAGAAATAAAAAAAAATGCCTAGAAATTTGTTTTCTTTCTATTTTTACTTTTTTTCTATATGGATTTTTTTTTCTTATTTTTGTTTGACTGTGAATTCGAAAAACATTATGATTTCTCTATACGTCTAAAATTCTAAATTTTTAGGAGTTAAAAATAATTTAAAATAAATTGATATTTATGTAAAATGGAAAATTTTGGCAAAAAAATTATTGTTATCCATAAATCAAACATTCAAAGAAAATGGATGATTTAATTTCTTTAGGTAGTCTAGAAAATATTGAAAGGACATATAGAAAAATAAATGAGATAAATAAGATTAATTTTCTTAAAAACAATTTAAATTTAATATTTGTCATAGTATTAAGCATTGGAATTTTTATTACATATAAAAAGTTACTAATTTTAAGAAAACGGAAAATATGAATATATATTTATTAAAATAATTATTCAATAGCCTTGAATATTCATAACTGAAATTGTAATAGAAATATGAAAACTATGGAAAAAATACTTTAACATGAAATAAATGTTTAAAACTTTCGTCTGCTTATCAAAAAGAAAACTGTGAATTACATGAAACTAAGAAAACTACAATTTTCAACAAAAGTTTAGTTTTTTTTTTTAAGTAGAAAACGAAACATACCATGGTAGATGTAAAATATTTTTCGAAAGTTAATGTTATAAGAAAAATAAAATTTACTCACGTTAATAATTTTCGGTTATTGAGCACCAGTTACTGACAAATATATAATATTGCACAAAGACTTTGCGGTTTCAAAGAAAAAGCAAAGAGCGAAATAAAGCACAACCGTCCTCTGAATGCGAAAAACGAAAAATTTCCCACCAAGTCCCGATAGGACGAGAGTAAAAGTCGAAAAAGACGAACACCAAGAAGTTTTTTTTCTCGAAATAGAAAAATGAAATGTTCTATTATTCTAAGCACAACGAGTGGAAAACGATTTCGCGTACAATTTTCACTACTATAATTTGACGTTTGTTATTCTTGTAAAGTTGCACTTGTGAAAATTTCCCCGAAGATTTTCCGACGGCGGTGGCGGCTTTGTCAGACTACGTCGTCGTCTTCCAACACGTTGTGTCTCGCGAGTCGCGTCTTTCTTGCAAGGAGCGTCGCTGATAACTAAGAAGGCATCGCGACGCCAAAATACTCGAAGAACAACCATCTCCTAATTTCGCTTGCTAAACACTAAGAATATACTCTAAAATATACCCCCCGTAGATAGAGAGCGAAGAACGGCAAGCAAAACGTGTACGAGAAAGAGCAAACGACCACCGTCGACAGAACAGAGAAACGCTTATGGGAACTTCTAATATTTCCAAGTGAGATCGTCTAAGGGTAGCAATAGAGACCGACAAATCGAAGACGCGCATGTTAGAGAGAAATGGAGGAACGTTAGAAGAGAATCTTGAATGGGCCGCGCATGGCAAGGAACTAAGGAATACGCGTTTACACCCCACCCCCGCGCGGAAAAACTCGAAAAGGGGTTCGAAAAAACGTCGTCTTGATTTTTTCACAACGGTCCCCACCCCCGAGTGGAGGGGACGACGCGCGTTAGGGGTAAGAAAATAGGGGAGTACTTTGAGCGAGGGGAAATGGAAAACGCGTGTGCTACACCGCTTGTATTTCTGGACCTTTCATTTGATTTTTTTAAACAAATTTGGCCAACGAATGTCGATTATAATTTTTTTAAATTTCACAAATTAATCAAACATTCGTTCGTCCTCACGAAATAATAATAATATTTAATAAAATTTCAAATATTTCTCTTGGCAACGTGACTTGCTGGCTAAAAATACAAAACTCGAATTTTTCAGATAAAAATAATTTTTTTTCCCGACATCCCCACTTTGAGAAAAAAAATGCACGCCCACATGTACCACCCATTCATCAAGAAAAGAATTCTATTCGTTCCCCTACTACTTACTACTACTACTACTACTACTACTACAACTACTATTACTACCCCTAGAAAGTGGGTGGGTTTTTTTACCACCCTTCATTGTCACAGTATACAATCAACCGACACCAAACAGGGACATTGGAACGTGCAATTGTCAATAATTAGTTTTTTAAAATGGCAAAAAGAATTTTTTTTTGCAATAATTAATTATTCATCACCAAAGGTGGTCTTTCTGAAAAATCCATGTAAAAATGTTAATCGTTACGTAACTGGGGAGGTATTCTAATAGGACAGGTGATCAAAAACATTATTATTGTCCGGTCGGTTTCGTGTTGGCACGCTTATTATTATGGGCGCCCCAAGAAGGCATAATGCCTTCTTTATTTTTATACAGGATGATTAAATAAGCACCGCAGTTGGTAAGGTATATGGTTGAAAAACTCTATATACATATAATTTTCGATATTTCTGTGTCCAGAAAATAACAGTATTTTTGACTGAATTACACAAAGAAAAATTATCAAAACATAATTTATTGGTTTTATAGTCCGCTCTGTATATACATATCGTTAATTAAGGTATATGCGTGAGCTTATGCAACGTCATATTAATATGTTGTTTTTTTTGGTATTATATCCATTAATTTTTTCAACACCTAAAACACTAAGGCCTTCTGAAGCCGTAAGATGACCGAATAAAGAGACGCTGCCCTTATCGATTATTTAAGGACGCAATCCGTGAGATGGCGGTATCCAGCTGAAGACATTAAAAATATTCACTGATTTTGTACGTACCCTGTTCAAGACATCTAATCTGCTTGTGCGGTTCTTCGTTTTTATCGCATCGCGTTTTTTGAAAAATAACATTTAAGTTCGAAGGCAGCGGCCGACCTTATAGCCCGATTTTGCTTGTAGCGACTTTCCGAAAATTAATTTCTTTTTCCAGGAAACCCCATAAAATGTTTCGCGTCTCGACTGGTAATGATGCGCTCGCACAACTGAAAAAAATCCCAATTTTTTCCCCATACTTATTTGAAATCGCATAGATTTTTCGCCGTTTCCAAGCGTATAGACGGGCTCTCTCACGCTCTCACTCTGTCTTCGTTCAACTCGTGGCACTTATCTAAAGATACACAACAAGTTTAAAAAAAATTCATCGAGTCTATTTTTTCGAGATAACGAGCGACAATAATTTGACCTCTATATAACATTTTTAGTTCGTTGAGAAGATAGCGCATAACGAACGCTTTTAAGAGCGCATTTCTTATATAGATGGTTGCCAAAACACACTTGAGTAACCACATTTATGCAAGAAAGTCAGATTTTTGAAATAATACAGACCCAAATCTGGATTAAGACGAGAAAATAAGACGTATATTAATTATTTGATTTGGCATCGACATAATATGTCGGAAAAGCGTTGCCGGTTTCTCAGAAATGAAGAAAAATCTCCTGCGAAAATTGAGGGAAACCCATCAAACAGACATTGAACTTGACCGCGAGCATTTATGTACACAACTTTTGGTTCAGTGCACCGAAATATAATAATATGTTTACTTTCCCATTGACGTTGATTTTATTGGGGAAGGCCAACAGTTTTCCCTCAAATTAAAAACATACACATATACATAAGAAAAAAATAGCGATGGAAAAAGGCCTTTACAATCTAAAAATATGCAATGCAGCTTTCACCGCCATTGAGGCGCATTTTAACATAAACATTTTTTCTAAAAAGGCAGCAGTTTGAGTGGCGTCTAACTAAATATTTGTCGTTGATTTTTTATGCGAAAAAACGGTACCGATCTCTTTTATTTATCGAATTTGAACTATCGATTGAGTGATTGACGAATTTTTGGAAAATTACCTCAATACGAAAATATGTTATTTTTCAAAAAAAAAAAATCGGAAATTCAGTAAGCGTGAGAAACTTTCTTTGCAACAAATTAGTCAATTAATAATTGCGCATAAGTTATGAACGAAATTTCAATAATTGAGATCGACCATGGTCCGTTCGAATCGGCAAATGCATACCCATAGATGTCTAACGATCGATTATTATATATATATAAAACGAGATTTTACAGTTAAAATATCGGGAAAAAGGAGCAAAAAGCAGCCCGGAGAGTTCCAGTTTCGTGAACGGTGCGCGCGTACCGTGTGAATCGGCCTTAATATATGTAAATTTATTTAATTACAAAACAAGAAACAAGGAAAAATGCCAATGTACGTTGTTTATAACTACATATACCGGGTGGCTAAGTATAATAACAAATGAATCGATCAAAAATTGACAAATGTTGAAAAAACTCTATGATACTTGATTTAAATAAAAAAAATACACCCTTTGGTTTGTTTTTTTTAACTATTTTTTTGAATTCATGGCCTACTGGTCTTAATTTACAATTGATCTTCATGACGAACAAACTTAATTGGACTGATTTAAGTCTCGGCAAATTAATCTAGTTCGCATAGGAAAAAAAATGGAAACTCTCTCTTATTCTCTCTATATGTTGCTTTTCGGTTGGTTGCGCCTGGGCAAAAACAAAAACTAAAAATGGTTAAAAATTCTTTTACTACTATATACTCGTAGTACCACTGGTACTGCCCACGTATGTTCTCTCTCTTTATCTACGTCTGGTCGCCATTAAAATTATTATTATTAGAAAGTTTGCTTATTTATTATTTTTCGGTTTAGAGCCTAGGGAAGGCTAATAAATGCTCATGATTGGTGGTCCAGGGTTACTATAGTGTCTCAAAAAATTAAAAGAAAAATTAAATCGCTTGAAACTAAAAACGAGTGTAAGTTTTTGTAAGTATGCCANAGGAATACGCGTTTACACCCCACCCCCGCGCGGAAAAACTCGAAAAGGGGTTCGAAAAAACGTCGTCTTGATTTTTTCACAACGGTCCCCACCCCCGAGTGGAGGGGACGACGCGCGTTAGGGGTAAGAAAATAGGGGAGTACTTTGAGCGAGGGGAAATGGAAAACGCGTGTGCTACACCGCTTGTATTTCTGGACCTTTCATTTGATTTTTTTAAACAAATTTGGCCAACGAATGTCGATTATAATTTTTTTAAATTTCACAAATTAATCAAACATTCGTTCGTCCTCACGAAATAATAATAATATTTAATAAAATTTCAAATATTTCTCTTGGCAACGTGACTTGCTGGCTAAAAATACAAAACTCGAATTTTTCAGATAAAAATAATTTTTTTTCCCGACATCCCCACTTTGAGAAAAAAAATGCACGCCCACATGTACCACCCATTCATCAAGAAAAGAATTCTATTCGTTCCCCTACTACTTACTACTACTACTACTACTACTACTACAACTACTATTACTACCCCTAGAAAGTGGGTGGGTTTTTTTACCACCCTTCATTGTCACAGTATACAATCAACCGACACCAAACAGGGACATTGGAACGTGCAATTGTCAATAATTAGTTTTTTAAAATGGCAAAAAGAATTTTTTTTTGCAATAATTAATTATTCATCACCAAAGGTGGTCTTTCTGAAAAATCCATGTAAAAATGTTAATCGTTACGTAACTGGGGAGGTATTCTAATAGGACAGGTGATCAAAAACATTATTATTGTCCGGTCGGTTTCGTGTTGGCACGCTTATTATTATGGGCGCCCCAAGAAGGCATAATGCCTTCTTTATTTTTATACAGGATGATTAAATAAGCACCGCAGTTGGTAAGGTATATGGTTGAAAAACTCTATATACATATAATTTTCGATATTTCTGTGTCCAGAAAATAACAGTATTTTTGACTGAATTACACAAAGAAAAATTATCAAAACATAATTTATTGGTTTTATAGTCCGCTCTGTATATACATATCGTTAATTAAGGTATATGCGTGAGCTTATGCAACGTCATATTAATATGTTGTTTTTTTTTGGTATTATATCCATTAATTTTTTCAACACCTAAAACACTAAGGCCTTCTGAAGCCGTAAGATGACCGAATAAAGAGACGCTGCCCTTATCGATTATTTAAGGACGCAATCCGTGAGATGGCGGTATCCAGCTGAAGACATTAAAAATATTCACTGATTTTGTACGTACCCTGTTCAAGACATCTAATCTGCTTGTGCGGTTCTTCGTTTTTATCGCATCGCGTTTTTTGAAAAATAACATTTAAGTTCGAAGGCAGCGGCCGACCTTATAGCCCGATTTTGCTTGTAGCGACTTTCCGAAAATTAATTTCTTTTTCCAGGAAACCCCATAAAATGTTTCGCGTCTCGACTGGTAATGATGCGCTCGCACAACTGAAAAAAATCCCAATTTTTTCCCCATACTTATTTGAAATCGCATAGATTTTTCGCCGTTTCCAAGCGTATAGACGGGCTCTCTCACGCTCTCACTCTGTCTTCGTTCAACTCGTGGCACTTATCTAAAGATACACAACAAGTTTAAAAAAAAATTCATCGAGTCTATTTTTTCGAGATAACGAGCGACAATAATTTGACCTCTATATAACATTTTTAGTTCGTTGAGAAGATAGCGCATAACGAACGCTTTTAAGAGCGCATTTCTTATATAGATGGTTGCCAAAACACACTTGAGTAACCACATTTATGCAAGAAAGTCAGATTTTTGAAATAATACAGACCCAAATCTGGATTAAGACGAGAAAATAAGACGTATATTAATTATTTGATTTGGCATCGACATAATATGTCGGAAAAGCGTTGCCGGTTTCTCAGAAATGAAGAAAAATCTCCTGCGAAAATTGAGGGAAACCCATCAAACAGACATTGAACTTGACCGCGAGCATTTATGTACACAACTTTTGGTTCAGTGCACCGAAATATAATAATATGTTTACTTTCCCATTGACGTTGATTTTATTGGGGAAGGCCAACAGTTTTCCCTCAAATTAAAAACATACACATATACATAAGAAAAAAATAGCGATGGAAAAAGGCCTTTACAATCTAAAAATATGCAATGCAGCTTTCACCGCCATTGAGGCGCATTTTAACATAAACATTTTTTCTAAAAAGGCAGCAGTTTGAGTGGCGTCTAACTAAATATTTGTCGTTGATTTTTTATGCGAAAAAACGGTACCGATCTCTTTTATTTATCGAATTTGAACTATCGATTGAGTGATTGACGAATTTTTGGAAAATTACCTCAATACGAAAATATGTTATTTTTCAAAAAAAAAAAAAAAATCGGAAATTCAGTAAGCGTGAGAAACTTTCTTTGCAACAAATTAGTCAATTAATAATTGCGCATAAGTTATGAACGAAATTTCAATAATTGAGATCGACCATGGTCCGTTCGAATCGGCAAATGCATACCCATAGATGTCTAACGATCGATTATTATATATATATAAAACGAGATTTTACAGTTAAAATATCGGGAAAAAGGAGCAAAAAGCAGCCCGGAGAGTTCCAGTTTCGTGAACGGTGCGCGCGTACCGTGTGAATCGGCCTTAATATATGTAAATTTATTTAATTACAAAACAAGAAACAAGGAAAAATGCCAATGTACGTTGTTTATAACTACATATACCGGGTGGCTAAGTATAATAACAAATGAATCGATCAAAAATTGACAAATGTTGAAAAAACTCTATGATACTTGATTTAAATAAAAAAAAATACACCCTTTGGTTTGTTTTTTTTTAACTATTTTTTTGAATTCATGGCCTACTGGTCTTAATTTACAATTGATCTTCATGACGAACAAACTTAATTGGACTGATTTAAGTCTCGGCAAATTAATCTAGTTCGCATAGGAAAAAAAATGGAAACTCTCTCTTATTCTCTCTATATGTTGCTTTTCGGTTGGTTGCGCCTGGGCAAAAACAAAAACTAAAAATGGTTAAAAATTCTTTTACTACTATATACTCGTAGTACCACTGGTACTGCCCACGTATGTTCTCTCTCTTTATCTACGTCTGGTCGCCATTAAAATTATTATTATTAGAAAGTTTGCTTATTTATTATTTTTCGGTTTAGAGCCTAGGGAAGGCTAATAAATGCTCATGATTGGTGGTCCAGGGTTACTATAGTGTCTCAAAAAATTAAAAAGAAAAAATTAAAATCGCTTGAAACTAAAAACGAGTGTAAGTTTTTGTAAGTATGCCAGGGAATAAATTATCATTAAAAATATGGCGAACTAAAAAATTGCTAAAAATAATATAATTGCAATAACACTGGGACGCCTATTTTTAAAAACTGCGAGACCGAATTAAAAGAGTTGCTATACGGTTGGTACTACTGCTTTAAAAAAAATAATATATATATATATATACAAACATATATATATAAAAATATATATTATATGTATTTAATAACCATTTGGTAAAGAGGAATTGATGGTTTAGCCGTTGTACGGACCGGATCTAAGCCCGTTAGACTGGCGGAGTGAAAAAAAAATCTGGGCGGAGTTGAAATAAGAATGTATTTAGGAAAAAATTATTGGCCGAATTTTTTTTCGGGTCGGGTCGCCCGCTCTGAAACATGGCCGGAGATGATGATAAATAAATATGCCGGTTGGTTCGTCTATTTTTATCAAATATTTGGAGAGCCTTCGCAGTCGTCGTCAATTTTTATCTTTTCAGGTTAGAATAACACGCACGTTAACAATGGTTGTCGGCTTTGAGCGCACGATTACGTCACACTATAATTTTAATCGAATTTTTTTGCTTATTTTTTCCAGAATTTTTAATTTAATTTTTGTACTTTTTTCAAGTACTTTATACAAATCAGTACCGAGTTCAAGTATTTTAATTCGTCATTTAAATTTTATTAGATTAGGCAATGTTGCCAATTGTTGCAGAAATATTTAAAAATACCGCTAAATTCATGATTTAATATTTAATATTTATAATCAATTAAAAATATATTAAAGTATACATATTAATTGAAAAATATTTCAGTAAAACTCAATTAGTTGATTTTATTAAGTTCAGCATCGTTGCCAACTGTTTAAAAATTATTTAAAACTGGTAGAGTAAAGTCGCAGATTGTACTGTTTTAATTTAACTGTGAAAAAAATTGAAAAACTTAAATCAAGTATCCTATCATTTTTGTTTAGGTAAGGCAGTCTGTCTTCTAAAGAAAAGAGGTAATTTCAAGTACTTTCTACATCTATAATAGATGAAATCGACAAAAACGTGCAAAATGAGCTTTTTAAACAGGCACAATATTGGGTACCCAAAGTGGATTACAAGTATATCCTAATGCGGAACATGAATTATTTAAAATTAATTTATTAATTTTTGCCATTTTATTGTTGGTTTATTGTCTTATTTATTAAAATCCAAAAACAATGGTGAACAATGAAAAATAAAAAAAAAAAATTTTTTTTGCAATCATAGACAAAAATTACATTTTTAGTATTCCGCAATAGGGGCTACATAGTAATAAACAAATGGTAATAAACAAAAAATAGACATGATAATGAACAAATTACCATCCCTTGCTTTTGAAATATGTAAATGATTAACAGCACACACACACACTCGCACTCGCACACACACACACACATACACATTTGCCATTCTAAAAATCCGGTGAAAACATTTACCTTTGGTCTTGAATAGTGTTAGACAAAAATTAAAATTGTTTAACAAAAGGAAAAATATTAACAACCGGAAAACTGTCTTATATTCTAGAATCAACCCAAATATGCAAACGTGCGGTTTTCCATATATTAATTTATATAGGGATGAAACCTAATTAACTTACTGGAATGAAAATGTCATCACTTTGATGGCATAAACGGAGATACTCTACATTAGAAACCTATTCCACATTCGGCGGCTTTACTCTACCTATTAGGTGTACGTTTAACTTTTTATTGACACAATTTTTCTTATATTACGAAGCGTCATAAAATTAAGAAAAATTACGAAGAAAATTAAGAAAAAAGTCACATTATTACCAATTTAATGTACACTCACATGTGTACTAGGAAGTAATTATATATTTGTTTTCGCTCAAGAACCGAGATTCTTCACACTTTGTACAAGTAATAAACAACCGACGTTGCCAAACTTTCAATTAATTAACAACAAAAACGTGGTCTCGCAATAGTTTACAACTCTTAGCGCGTTGCGTGCTCTTTCAGAAGCATTTTTTTTTTCAATTCGAGTTGGCCTAGTAAATGGAAAAATTTGATCGATACTAAATTACCATACTACAGAGTGCAACGAGAGCGCTTTTAATTACATATTGAATTTCCCTTAAAAGGAATATACGTACGTACATTTTGATTGGCACTCATCCATCGAATCATTGATATGAAGAGGAAGCTCAACGACCCGCCACCCCCCTAACCTCACAAAACAAAAACTGTCACTGACACTTTTTTAGCGCTTGTCCTTTGGTGAATTGCCGCGTAAATTCTCGTTGGGACACAGTGTATATGTGGCGAACCGAATTTTCGTGCACATTTTACCATTGAAAACGGCGAAAATTCGAAATGTTGCGCGTATCTGTTGCCAAATCGAAATAATGTCGTCATGTAAGGCCCAATAATAATATATTCGAAGTTTTTCGGTCAAAAAGCCGAATATCTAAGACTAAGTACAGAGCGCACACATAAGAAAGCAGCGCGAGAGCGGCACTTGGAAATATCGAAGGCGGCGCTACGAGTCGCCTGCTGGTGGTGGTGGGGCGGCAGTAGAAATTGCATAAGAAAAGGCATTATACGACGGTCGGGGTACGACTCTAGTTGGCTATTTTTTTCTTCTACCACTCTCCTAGAACCAGCCGTGTGGTACCTATTGATGATGATGATGGTGATGGTGGTGGTACCCCTCCAGATGTGATACGCTTTCGGTAAACCGAGAGGTTATCTCTTCGAGATCGATGAAATTTAATTAAGAACAGACGGCGTTGGTTTTATTATTATTATTGGGCGCTACCCATATATACAGAGTGTTTTAACAGTTTCTTTTTTGGAATTAATACTAAAATACCACTTTTTCGCATAAATAATGTATTATATCCAATGGTGCAGGGCCATTATCTACCATATTTATAACTACTAAAATTTAAAAAAACCGAACCTTTTACAAGGAATCTAGGCCCTGTTTAAAAATTAAAATATTTTAATTTTGTGGCATTTGGGTGTATACGGTGTGGTAATAAAAAAATTGGCTTTACCACATATTCGGAAACATATTGCGTGTTGTAGTATGTGAGTATTACATTTGTGTTCCAAAGGTCTATTACGTGGACAATTTGCATGCAATGACTTATTTCGGCAATTGTCATAATGACAGCTTTATGTTTCTGAAGAGCGCAACTGCCATGCAAAATGAAAAAAAAAAAAATGAAATTAACGTTGCCATAAGGGCATTCGTACCGCAATTTAATATATATTGGCTTTTTGTGATGTTAAACAATTCGTTGCGCAATTTACAACAATTGCAATGCAATTATTCTTCATTAATTTGCGTTGCCTGCTTGCCAATAAAATTCAAACAATAATTGAATTTCTCATTGAGTTTTTCTCTCAATTAAATGGTGGTAAGGTTCTGGTAAAACAGCGCCCATTTTGGGTTTTTTCAATTTATAACGGCCATTTTCTTATTTAATCTAGATCAAAAAGGCGGGAAAAAACTACGAATTTATTTCTGATTAGATCTGCGTATAATTAGTTTACATTATTGACATGCAAGCTCATAATAAATGAACCTCATTAATGTATTATAACATGTACAAGTACCTACTAAATAGTTTTTGTGGGTTTTAAATGAAAATTTAATTGGTTTTTCCTGAAAAAATGACCTTTTTTCTAAAAACTCCATTTTAACTTGAAAATATGAGTTTCAATGAAACAATGAGTTTCCTTGGATGCATTTCATTGGCAAGTCAAATCAGATATTATGAACATCCTATCAAGATATCTAAAAATTGATCAACAACGTTGCCAAAAAAACTTGAAATTATCCGAAAACTCAAAAAGATTTAATTTAATATTTTTCATATTTAAGTTAATTGCTATTCGCTCCGCTACATACAATAAAATTGATGGGTGCCAGCGTACGGTACGACCCTCTCCAATAATAGAATTTCCCGTTCAATGGTTACCATAGAACCAATTTTCTATTAATTGCAAACGCTTTGAATTTTAAGATCATATTCGTAGATAATCTTATGGAATCTTTCTCGATCGATTATCGCACCCGGGTATACCGCGATAATACTGATGACCGAACAAAAATTAAAACTTAAAAGGAAAAATTCAAACATTAACTAGGAAATGATCGGATTTGGAAAAAAATCAATGAGGAAAACGTTTTGACATCGTAATGGTTAAAGGTCAAATACCGTGTGTTGTTGCGCCTTTTTCTTCTCCTTCCTCCTCCTTCTTCTTCTTCTTTTATCTTTAGTCTTAGTTTTTTTTCTTTGTTTTAATGGCGAGCGCGTACCGCCGCGATGCTGCTGCCCAGGCCGACTGAGATTAATAGGGAGTTTATATATTATAAATGGTATCTTATTCTTAAAGCTCATTATTTTCCTACGGTATGATATCTGACCAATCCTTACACAATTATCTTTAGTTGCCCCATGCAGTACATATACTAAACGTATAAAATAATATAAAATTTCTTCCTGGATTTCTACAGCATATTCAGAGTGTGTAATCGAAAATTTTCCGCCCACGGCTCATCTTGAATGGAAGAATTAAAAGAAAAGTTAGGTCTGGTCGAGTTTTATTGAAAAGCGGACATTGTTTCGTGCTTCTAGATCCCTTTATTCTTAGAATTCTTAATAATAAGGGACAGCTTAAAAATTTAATTTTAAAAAGCTTTAGAACACTATATATATATTTTTTTTAATGTTAATAAGTTTTTGGAAGAGATCGGTGACATTTTGAAAAATTACAATGACTAAACTTTAAAATTGCTATAAAACACTTTGTTAAACCATTTATAACTGGGCAGATTGATTGGACGCGTAAGTAATAAAAAATCTTGAATATTAAAGAGAGAGCTTCTGGAAAGGCCTACAAGTTTACCAGATTTGCGTCCACTGAACTTTTTGTATTATGTACGACATTTCAAGGCAAAAATATATGCCATTCAACTAATTGCATCCACAGTAACAGTGTCCACCTTCAACATATATGATATGAAGCATAAAATTTTTAAGAATGAAAATCGCGTTATCTATGAAATATGAACTTTTCAAAAGGATTAAGCCAAAAAAAAAATTATCTTCGTATCCCGAAAAAAATCGAATGGGATTTCCTAAAATTTTCCGTACAACTGAAATCGTTCAAGAAGAGAGCCCACCCAGTTTACGAGATTTTTTACACGACACTGTATTTTTTTTTCTAAAAAACTATACTTTTTTTTGTTATCAAGAAAAATATTAATGTTACTTTTCTAGTAATCAACGATTATTGGTAATTATCTGGCCTAATTTAGGCACTAGAGATAAATTAATTGATTTATAGCCTTATCTTTGAGATTTCAATATGGCGACCCGGAAAAAAATTCCATTTGTCCTTAATTGTTTTTTTTTACCGCATAAATTCACGCTTATCTGATAGAAAAAATGTAAGAGCGTTTTTTTTGTAATTTCGCGTGGGCGTGTGGTTGGCGGCGGGGGAGTACGACACTTGGGGAAAATTGAAACAAAAAAAAAGACAATCGAACGTTGTCGTTTGAAAATAAATTCCGTTCGGGCAGCACCATAACCTATCTTAAGTTGAGTTATTTCAAGTTAAAGTAGGCTGTAAAAGAACGCAATAAGATAGAAAAAAACGACATGCAAATAAAGCGCTGCAGAAAGAAAACCGGGGGGGTCATCGACTCGAGTGCGCCTTTTCGCTTTGTCTCTCTCCCACACACTGAACCGATCGGGCGGGAATCCAGTGACGTACCAAGAGTCAAGTACCAAAGAGTTATTTTTCTCAATTCGAAGGGTTTTTTTTCGAAAAAAATCCATTTATATTTCATAAATCAAATGTGATCCTAAATCATTTGCATGTTAAACACAGTAAATGATCAGTTATAGCTCGTTAAAACAACTTTAAATCGCTTAAAACAGTTTGTTTTCATTGTAAAGCGGACATCTCGAGACCAATCAGTAGAGTCGTAATTAAAGTGTACGCCACTGGGTTATATGTATACATGTACCCAGCCTCCTATACTTAACTGAATCTGTGTAGGGTAGGTCAACGTATTTTATACTTGTTTTATTTTCCCCGGCCAGAAACATACTCTCTTTCAAAGTTCTTTTATGCACAACTTTTAAGTCGTCTTTTTGCGCCGTTGCAGCTCAAGACTTTAATATATATTTATACTTTTATACTGGGAAAAATTAACTTGGAGTCTTAATTTTGTGAAGAATTTTTTCTGAAAAAACCTACTTACTATAAATAATGTAGACAAACTATCTACAACAGTATCGGTTGTACAAAAATGTTTCAAACAAATTATGTTATTTTTTACATTCTGTAAATATTTATGCTTTAATCTTTTCATATTCTTTTGATTGTACTTTTTTTTGTACAACAAATTTAATGAGAAGAGTCCTTAATTCGTAATATGACAATGAAGGATTTAATCATAAAACAAACGAGTTTAATTAAACAACCAAGCTACCTTTGGGTTTTTTAAGTGTCATTGAAAACAATACTTGTAATCTCTCGCTTAATAAATTAAATAAAACTGCATTTTTATCAGTGAATGGCAACAACGCAATCCCCGCTTATCATACAATATTTTCCCATTTTTGCATTTTAACAAAAAAAAATTTTTTAGTTAAAGTTCTTAATCATTCCATTGAAACTGCAAAAGTAAAAGTAGGTGTTCTTAAAGTGCTCCTTCACCATTTTTTAACCAATGAGACTACTTTTAAAGGTAGTACCTAATATACATTCACCATTTTATCAAGGTTTTTACCAGTTCTTCTAGAAAAGAACTGTTATTGTATTAGGCAACGTTTCAAATAAAATCAATAACATTTATAATAAATTTTAAATAAACCTATTTGGCAACGCCGGTTTAATGCGTGAAATTTTACGCATATACCATCCCCTATGCATATGCATAGGAATTTTTTCCGAAAAACTGTCTGAATAGCGATCGATAGCTTGGCTCAATGGGCGTGGTTCAACAATAAATTTTATATTGTAAAAAAACACCGGCATGGAGACACTTTGACGGCAAATTGCAATGCCATGATTGGTCACCACTCGCGTCCACTTCTCCCCCCCCCCCATTAATTTGATCCCCAAACTAGCCTACTACATCCCCCCCTTCCCCATTTCCAAAAGCGTTATGTACTATGTCGTCAGCCATTTTGAATTTGAGTGGTACATAATAGGCCTCTTTGGACGCTGCCTCGGCTCCTGCTGCTGGTCTCGTCCGGATATGTGACAACATTATTTGTTTTAATTAATAATAATTTATACGGGTGATGTTGGCGGATGGTGGTGGGAAGATTTTTTATAGCGGTGGGGGATGTTGATTTTTCACTTTTGTGTGGTTAGAATAGCTTTGACAATGTTGCGCATGCCCTACAGGCATCGATTTTGGGTGTGAATGTTTGGTTTTTCGCATATTTTTCAGATCTGGTGGTCCTGGAGGTCATAGGAGAAAAAAGATGCCTTTGCATTATACGTTATTAGAGTAACTTTCAGCTACCTGATGCGGATACTTTTCAAATTTCAATGTACTCAATTGACCACCAAATCTGGAGTTTGAATGGAAAACGGTGCAGTTGTAACTTTATCAATTTAAGATGCTTTAACTCTTGGCTTTTAATTGTTGCTATTGTTGTTGGTGCAATTGGAGCTCAAAAATTGATATTTTAGCAATTTTGAAGATTGAAATTTCTTACTTTAAACCATTGCTGCTTCAATTGTTGCTAACATATCAATGATTCCCAAATGTAATCAAATGACACAAATAACAAACAAAACATCAAACTCACCCGAAAGGTTTTGATGTTGAAGTCCCAAAATTCTTCTTCAAGAAGTTTTATGGTGTTGTTTGAATAACAAGGAACGGTTCTGTTGTTTCAGTGTAGAAAATAGTGGTGTCACGATTGGGTGTTTTAAATAGAAAATTTTATGTATGTTTTTGGTTGGTGTGCTTTTTTTGTGTGTAATTTTATACTTAATATTATTATTATTATTAACACGAATTAAAATTTTTCTTTGTACTAACGGAAGAGAAAATTTCTTCTTTTTTTGTTTCTTGACTTTTTTTTATTATTTTCTTTTTTATTAATTAATAATATACAAAGTTGCTAAGTAGTTACTTTAAGGCCGACACTCTAAGGCACATTAGTCGAAATCTTGGAAAAATACAATTTGTTTGTTAATTTTATTTTATAATTTTTTAAAATTTTAAATACTTTTTTGTTTCTCGTTTATTATTTATTCCTAAATTGGCAAAGAATAAGAAATTCTTCGTTCGATCACAGTTTTTTTTTCTTTTATCTGTTTTGCTTTTTAATCTGAAATTTTCAACCGAAAGAAAAACTTAAGAAAAATTCCACCTGTCTCTGGACTGTTATTATGAAAAAGACAATTAAAGGAAAAAACTGAATAACTCTTGTCGTTTATTGTATTTATGTATGTATGTTATTTGAAGAAAATTAGCCCGTTTGTTATTATTTATTATTGCCCTCCGTATATTTATCTGTTGTGACTGGTTTTTAATATGGTTAAAAATCCCTAATTAAATTATTTGAAGCCCTATTTAAAGAAAATACGAACAAAAATTCAGGAAAAACTGAACGTATCGATCAGATTAAAGTTAAAATATTGAGTCTGTTATGTGTTAATGATGGTCGATTGTTTTATTTGTTTGTTTTGTTGCCCGAAACAGCTCTTCAATACGCTAACTTTAATGCGTTTCGAATTGTAAAAAAAATTGTCTTGTGTGTGTGTGAAAGCACGCCCGCAATATGTGTTAAAAACGAAGATGTCCTGAGTGGAAAACGGTATATTTTCTTAATGAAAATACTCAATGGTCTTCTGCTGCTGCTACTGCTGCTGGTAGTATGTGTAGCTCACTGCGAATAGGTTTTCGAAGGTCGTTTGGCATCGTGAAAACTTTTTTTTAGATTAATATTTTTTTAGGTAAAATCTGGAAAAATACATTACAAATGTTTTATTATCCATGCTACGTATGTGGAATAATTATACATATATGACAAGTCATATCTCAATAAAAACTGAATGAAGAAAACAAGTAATATTTTGCTTTTTTACTATGCATTTTTTATAAAAAATATTTATAGAATTCTGCAAAAATCATCTAGAAAAGCTTATTTCAAGACATATGGAAGTACAAGTAGGATCACTGAAAGCTTCTGGATGAAATGCAAAGCATATAGCTATTTTCTAATTAGCACTGAACTGCAATTTGAAAAAAATAAATAAAAAGGAACATGCTTATAACGAAGGAAGTACCATACTGAAAAATAAGAAGCTTTACAGGATACATCTAATTCTAAGTCAAACCTGTATGGGTGAACTGAAATTTGCACAAGTCAATCCAGAAACGAGCAAATTAAAAAAAGCGTAAAACCAAGTAACACATTTGGAAAACTCACTTTTTAAGCCGGTTTTCGATATGAGAATTTTTATCCAATATTACAATATATTGAAAAAACTGTAGGTATAGACGGGTTGGGGGATTTTGTGTGTGTGTGTGAATGTGTGAAAGGGTTCTTTTCGCAGTTAGCTAGATACTAGCTGAAAATTTCCCCGGAAATTTTGAAAGCCCAAATTTCCACACACACACGCACACATACTCACTTCCAAGTACATAAGTAAAGTACATAACAAATCGGCTATGCGCGTTACGGCCGCCCCGTTATAACGAGGGGGACTCCATCCCCCCGATTTTGTATTTCGCTCCACAGCCATATCTCTATCTGACCCATTCTACAAAAAAAATCATATAAGCCCACATTTAAATGTGCACTATATTTAAGTTATTTCAAAACCAAACAGCCCAGCTTAAGAAGAAAGAGAAATTATATGAAAATGTAAGTGTCTGCTTTCAGTCCGAAAACATCCATAAAAATCCAAGTACTTTTATAGAAACAAATGCATTCTTCCAGAATACCCCAGATAGAAACAGCTCCACAATATGCACCTCCTCATCCAGACTATCCTCTATCGGGCCTCTCTCTCTCGATGGGCTGCACGGGTAGCCTTCTGGACGCTTGGGGGTGGCTCTAGAGGGTGAACTTTTGGAGGATGAGGTACGTTCAGTTAGAGGGAAACGCTCTATGGAAACACCATTGAAAAATGCTCGAGTTTTCTTTTTAGTTAAACGAAGAGATTCTTACAAATTCCTCCACTGATTAGAAGCTATTATAATGGAAACTTTTTAAAGAGGATTTATTGGATAACAAATATTCCATGTGGACATTCAGCAAATGAAGCGATTTAGGTAACGAGTGTTCTTAACAAAACAATTTTTTAATCAAATGGACTTCCAAGAGGCTAACAGCTAGTGTTCTCTCAGTGTTTGTAGTGTAAAGGTTGTCCGCTTAACCGAGACATGGTACATGAAGGTTAGTTAGGACCAAAGCTATTAAACTAAACGGCGTGTTTGACGATCGATCCACGATCGGCCCGACTGAACCTGATAATTATTTTCGCACATTAGGCCTGCAGCATGGCCAAATTGGGCCTCCTGGACCTCGGACATTAGTTTCCATTAGACCAACGGTTTTATTAAAAGTTGGTAACACCCTGTACATGATAAAGAATCCATGCCTTAGAATTAGATTTTGAATTTACAAACGACGAGTTTCAGGTTTTTAGACATTAAACTACATACGTAGCTATTTCGCAATGCGCTGAATATGCATAAACTACATTATTTTTTTGCGTGATCAATACCGAAACAAGACCCTGTACAAGCACAGCAGTAGCTTCGATCACAATCATCATTTTATAATATAACCCGTTCGAGCGTTCTCTAATTGATAACATTGGCATACGTTGAATTTTTCTGGAGAGTTTGCAACTACAATACCTAACTTATTTTATATCTGTCATAAAATAAAATCCCTTTTGTTCCTATGAATTTAGAAAATAATTGCACGTTGTTGCTATTGCGATTTCAAATGCTGTTTCGGAAAAATCATTCGTATATTCAGCATTTCGAACCCCATCCTCCACTGTAGAATCGAACAGGGGTTGTTGTGCCCCGTGTCATTTGGTTGCATTTTGCCTGGATGCGTGCAATTTTTCGCGAATTCGTAAAGGGTGGAGGAACGTTTATAACACAAACAGTTTGCAAAAACTAGTAGTTTTTAAAAAATAACAAATTTCCAAATTTGTTTATATAGTTTTTTTATGTATGTTTTTATTTTATGAAAAAATATTTAATTTAATATTTATTTAATTTTCAGGTCACATACCCTTAAGAGGCTATTCGAAATGGAAAACGGCGGCAATGGAACGCAGTCGCATTTTCAAAAAAAATGGAAAACGTATTTTCGTCATAAATTTTCCGAGCGTTCTTTGTTCCATTTTTGACGGGAATAATTGATTAAAAAATGTTTTTGCATTTTTATTCGCTCTTCCAATCGGTGATTTATTATTAAAATATCCCTCGGACTAGACCTGATTTTATGAAACAGAATAAAATGTTACAAAAAGTTCTATACTCAAAATAACAACGAAATTATTTTAGCCAAAAAATAAAAACTGGACATCTCCTAAGTTTTCATCAAATCATCTGGAAAAAATGGAATTTTCCCGCCATTTGAACGTCATCAGAAATCGGTTATATAGGGAGCGGGAGGAAGGGGTAATCAGGGTGGTTAATGATAAACGGGGTGTCGAAGACAGAGACGCTTCTATTGTGATTGAAATGACTCGGAGAGAGACACTGGCATTTCCACTTAATGTCGCATGCATTTCCCTGTGAAAAGATGACCTTCATGGGCGTGTTTTAAGAAATTCTTTATATAACTTTTTCTGCCCTGTTATATTTAGTTCCGTAATGCATTCTAGGTATTTTTTTTTTAATTGATCATAGCAAATTGTAAGAATTAGACAGGAAAGACATCTATTGATAGAGTAACAATATTATTGAAACTGTGTGATTTACAGTGAATTTTACATGAAGCCGTCGAAAATTGTTATGGGACGCCACTGTTTTATGCAATTTTCCATTCGCGCGGTAGCATCCTGTCAACCACACACACTCATACACACAGACACACATAAAGTGTCGGGCACGCGTGTATTTCGGGTTGCATTCCATAATAGCCACTTGCGAAATAAATCTACAGTCAACTGTTTTATTGTAATTATAAAAGAGCCCACTATGTCTTTAATTAATGGCCACTAGAAATTAAATAAACGCATTATGACTAAAAATTATCATTGAAATGAATGTTTATAATATTTTCTCTTCATATCGCATGAGATTTTTCTCTGTAAGTTTCTAACTCGTACAAACATTCGTCCAGAGCACAAAAAAATGAAAAAAAAAATTAAAGCAATTAATCTAATTTTTCACCCCTTTCCGCGTGCGATTAACTATAATAGAAAGGAGGCCATGACCGGCGACCGCCAGGTCACTAGACAA